>PVLD010009811.1:0-74593 GCA_004027595.1 Dinomys branickii | reverse complement strand
ACTTGAAACCCTTCATCCTGTCTTACTTTCCATATTCTGCTAAGATAAAAAAGTGTACACTATTATTTCACAAGAAAACCATCTAGAACTTGAAATAAATTATTTTCCCTCAAGTTTTCAAGGTTCTACTGATGTGGTGGAGCACGCCTGTAATCCCAGCACTTGGGAGGCTGAGGCAGGAGGATCACTGTGAGTTTGAGACCAGCCTGGGCTACAAAGTGAGCTCAAGGCCAGCCCGGACTGCATCGTGAGACCCTATCTCAAAAAACGGGAAAAACAAAAAGCCCCCAAGTTTTCAAGGTTCTGCAACTGTCTATAAACACCAGTCTGGAGTTTAAAGGGAAGAAAAGGAAGGGCTAGAATAATTTTCTTTCCTTTTGCTCTCATTTCCCACTGCCTGGGAGGAAAAGGCAAAAGGTAGGGAGACCCTGGAGAGAAGAACCTGCCACACGGGGACGGGCGTGCAGCGGTAGAGGAGCCAGGGAGAAAGGCCTGAAACACTCACCCTCCACACCCACTTCCTCCCAGCTTGAGTCAGCACAGGTTTTCCCCTCGCCTTCTTGGGAAAATCTCTTTCTAAAACCCTAAGCAAGGATGAAAGAACCTGCCTGACTAGTGAAGATTACGTGCTGAGCCTGGTCGGCCCGCCCACACCAGCGCGAGCCGCTGAACTCCTCATCTGACCGCTTCTGAGCCACAGAGTGACTTCCGGAGTGTGGAGATGTTCTAATCTGCGCTCCCCACCTGCGAGATCCTTGGACCTTCTGGACGGTGGGGCTTTCGGGCATGGTGGCGGCTTCCTTTGCTAGATCTAAGCAAGCACAGGCGATCCATAAGGTACGGTCAAATCACACAGAGCGATCGGGTAAGGAAATGAGACGCGGCAAAGAGAAACGCGGCTTTTCATTCAGCGATGCACTTGGTGGCCAAGAACAAGCGCAGAGAGGCCCAGGCGGCACGTTCTCATCAGGTTACTTTCGCACGTTTATCGGGCTCCGCGTCACTGATGCAAGTGAGCACCCTGAGACCCCGAGAAGACGCCAGTGAGCCTCGCTGAGGCCGTGACAGTAGGGTCATGGACAGTCCTCTCTACAGGAAGGAGCCCTTATGCTCACAGATAAACGTTAAGGGCTGACTGAAGCGAGAGATCTGGGGAAACGCTCCACAAGTGAATGGACGCCTCCTCGCATCGAACCGAGTTCCACACCGAGGCCGCGCTTGATCGTCTGCTGAGAGGCAGCGCGCGATGCCCCCACCCCCTTACCGGGAAGCAATCAGTCCGGGCCCTGTGTGAGGGGCCCGGCGACGTCACCTGCAGATTCTGGCCTCCACAATAGTCCTTGCCTGAATTTCCCTTTACATCATCACACTGTGGGCGGAAATGGTGATTTTTTTTTAATGCCGTCGTTCCTTCGGCACTAACTGGTATTCTTTTAAAAAAGGTTTTACTCCCTACCCCTGCCCCAGTATCGCTAGAGATTCATTGATCTTTTTTCAAACATTGACGTTATTGGTCCACCTCAGACACATGGTGACACACTCGCGGGCCTGTGCTCCTCGAGTCTCCTTTCTCCCCATCCCCGCCCTCCCTTCGGCCTGTTGCTGCCTTATCTATAAAAGCCACGTCCAGGTTTTCCTCTCTACCCTTTTCCCTCCTTCCCACCCCTCTCCTTGTCCCCTCCCATTTGAACATTTTCTTCCCATTTCCCAATATCCATCACCCACTTGGTCCTCACCAGTCTTTTTTAAAAAATTCAGTGAGGGGCCGGCGGGCTGCAGCTGCATGGCATTGCGCTTGCCCGGCACGCGTGAGGCCCTGGGTTTGATCTCCAGCGCCGGGGGAAAGCCAGAATCCTCTGAGTCATATCCTACATGCAGATTACATAAAAGCACAAATATACATTCATAAGGACATTCACTAGGGCTTTGTTACAGCAAAAAAAAAGAAAAAGAAAAAGCTCAGTAACGCCAATGAAGGGCCTGTTACTACGGCTACCCACAGAGCTAGGCCTGCCTGTAGAGAGAGAACATCCACGGCGAACAAGCAAGCTCTAGAGCGAGAGTTACGGTGATCCTGTTTCTGTACAGTACTGACTTCCCCACACCTGTGGGTATGAGCTTGGAGGGAGACGTGGAGAGATTCACAAAGAGGCTAAGGAAAAAGAGAAGCGAGAGGGAAACAAGCCCAAAGGTGAGGGTGTGCAATGGGAGGGAGGCCGCTGCGTGGGGGAGGCCAGTGGTACAGTGCTTGCCTAGGTTTGATCCCCAGCACCATAAAAACAAACCAACAAAATACCAAAGACTGGAGTGAGAGAAATTTAAAAAGGGAAAACATTCAGACGGAACAGAAAGGTATGTATAAAGTTCTTTCTTATCCTCACAATCACACTCTTAGTAGTTTCTTTAATATATAAAACACATATATGTTTCACACACATAGGGCCATGTTCCACATATTGCTCTATAGGTTTCCAAAATTTAAGTTGTATGTACATTGATACATTTACACTACCTCTTTTTACCCAACTGTATAATATTCCATGTTATTTTTAGAGCTATAAAAAACTAAGGAACGTAAACAAAGCTTAAATGTCCAAAGAAGTACCAAGATGACCAAAACTAAAGTATACTACTATATAGAGAGACTACGATATTTTCTACAATTGTAGAAAATTCATCAATGATAAAAGCAAACTTGATATAGGAGTTACTAAGACAAAACACAAATCTTAGTGAAAAACTAGTATACAGATGAAAGCACAAACAGTTGGGAGTGCCGCACACACCCGTAACACCAGCGCTTGGGAGGCTGAGGCAGAGGACTGCTGCACATTTGAAGCCACCCCGGGCTACGTAGTGAGTTCAAGGCCAGCCTGAACTACATAGTGAGACCCTGTCTCATGAAGACCCAAAAAAAAAGCACAAACATTCATAATTCTGGAGTGTGTGTTATTTTTTGGAGTGTTTATTACTGAGCGTGGAGCGTGCAGCAAATTTCGTGAGCAAGCTAGCACTCCTACACAACTTGAGCATTTCTGCTACTTTTGTAAGCCTTTTTCTGCTACTTTTGTAAGCCTTTTGGTAAAATCTCTCATAGCTTCAGAAATCCAGTTCACCACAATGTCTATTACGGTATAAAAATGTAAATGATAGAATTGAGGCCTAGGGTATGAGCGCAGTTCCACCACGTGTTGGCCACGTTACAAGTCATTCAAACTCGTTTAGGTTACTGCCCTCAGCTAGAGTGGACACGAGCGTTAAATTAGAGGTTGCGGTTATTTGCACGTACCGTACCGAGCTCTTAACAAGCGGAGCTGTCGTTAATGACACAGCTAGCACCTTGCCAAACACTTCTGCAATGCCAAAGAAACACAAGAGAATGACAGCCGGAGGATTAGCTGTTAGGAATTGGTGGGATGTGGGCAGCGGAGTGATAGCTGGAAGCACACTGCATTCAGGGAGTACTGGGGGAGAGCCCCAGGCCTCTCACAGGCCGGGCAGGTGCTGTACCCCGAGCCACTGCCCCAGCCCTCCTCCTTCTCGGTAAACCATTCTTAGAGCAGTTTTAGGTTCACAGCAAAATTGGCTGCACAATACAGAGCTCCCGTATATGCCCTTACTCTGGCCACACACAGCCTCTCCCGCCACACTCTGCCCCGGGCTGCACGCACCACAAAGGATGAACCCACGCTGATATATCATTGCTTGAGGCCCACCGAGCGAGCGTTCACTCTCGGGGCTGCCTGTTGTTACGGTTTGGATCTTCGCTATCTCCAGCGGCACACGTGGTAGAGATTGGTTGCCAGCCTGCAGCACTATTTAGGAGACATGGCGTAGCACAAGGAAGTTACGTCACTGAGAATATTGAGAATAAGCCCTTGAAGAAGATGTCAGGGCCCTGGCCCCTTCTTTCTCTGCTTCCTGGTCACTATGTGGTGAGCAGTTTCCTCTGCCATATACTTCCTGCCACAGGCCCAAGGGCAACAGGGCCCAGCAGCCACAGACGGAGGCTGTGAGCCAGACTACCTCTCCTCCTCTGAGTGGACTTTCTCAGGTGTGTTGTCACAGCAACGGAAAGCCATCTAGCAGAGAAAACTGGCGCTGAGAAGGGGCACTGTCACTGTGACTATACTTGATGAAGCCTTTGGAACTGGCTTCTTAGAGAAGCTTGGAAAAGTTGGAAGAAATAGGTGAGAGAAAGCCCAGAATGTTATCAGCAGAATTTAAAAGGTGATTCTGGTGAAGGCTCCCTTAAGACTAGAATGGTGACAGGAATGTGGACAGTAAAGGCCAGGTTCGTGAGGTTTCAGACAGAAAATGAGGGCTCCATTAGGAACAGAATAGAAGCCATTGATGGTACACTCTGGTGAACTTTTCCACATTTTCTTCTTTCTATGAGACTTTGTGTCAAGCTGAGTTTAAAGTTGACTGACTAGTTCAGCGATGGTAAATCCATGGCACACATGCTGCAGCAGGCTATTCGTATCACTAAAAGCTCTAAAACGTTTGCCACCACTGGACTACTTTATCTGGTGAAGAAAATCTCAGGGCATCAGTAGTGCTAGCTCCTTTTAGCCAGGTGTGCAGTGAAAGTCAGAAGCAAAAAACAGAGCAGACAGATTTGAAAAACTTGTAGTTTGACTAGAAGAGGGGCCCATTGAAAGCAAAGGAGAACACAGTTGTTAAGGAAATTAATGCCATTAAAAAGAAGCCAAGCCAGGCGTGGTGGTGCTTGCCTGTAATCCCAGCACTCGGGAGGCTGAGGCAGGAGGATCGTTGCAAGTTCGAGGCCAGCCTGGGCTACAAAATGAACTCAAGTCCAGCCTAAACTGCATAGCGAGATCCTGTCTCAAAAAGACAAAAAATAAAGAATTTAAATTGCTGAACCGCATTATTCCTAATCTTTAAACTGCTGCTTAATTGGGAAAGTGGATACTGAGTTGTTCTGATATATAAAAAGAAGCCAAGTGTTCTGCACCGGGGGAATAGCAAAGAGGTCTCAGAGCATCTCGGAAATCAGCAGTGCCCCATCCACCACAGGCTTAGAGGTATAAAAGTGCAAACCTTTCGTCTGAGAAGAGAGACCCAGGATACACAGCTTACACAGGGCCACCGAGGGAACTGTTTCCTCAGGGTTTGTTTTTCTTTTTTTTTTTTGGCAGTACTGGGGATCGAACTCAGGACCCTGCGCTTGCTAGGCAGGCGCTTATTCCACTGAGCTATATCCCCAGCCCTCAGGGTTTGTTTTTCCATGTTAAGCAGTCAGGATACTCCGAGGCTGCTATGGCTACAGTTCAGCTGGGTCCAGGTACGGCTCCTGTAGCAGGCCTTGACGCCTACCTGGTGTTGGTTTTGGTGGTACTCAGAATGCAAAAGGCACACGAGCCTCCACAGAGAGTTCAAGGGAAAGTCCAGAAGGCCAGGCAACGTGTGGCAGGGCTGAAGTCCCTGCAAGGAGCCCCTGGCGGAGTGACGCATGGAACCCGGAGAGTGGGGCTGGAGCTGCAGTGGAGGTGCAGTCCCACGAAGTTAAAGAGGCTAAAACAGGCAATGCCCCTGGGCAAAGCACGGCGTTAACTGACCAAAGGCAGTGGCCGCTGCCGAAGCTCCTGGAGCTCGCGCATTGCTATCACGCGCCCATCTGCCGGGCTGAGAGCTGCAGACTTTGGTGTTTGCGCCTGCTTTACCCTACCCTTCTCGTCTGTACCCCGTCCTCCCCTTTGGAGTAGGAATGCCTACCCTCAGCCATTGTATCTTGGAAGTAGTAATGGGTTTTTTCTACTTTTACAGAGGTTCATGGCTAAGAGTTGGCACGGGTATCAAAGTCTGAATCTTTGGAGCTGGACTTTTTAGCAATACTGAAGTAATGAAGAGTCTGGAGTCTCTTGGAGAAGGACTAATGCATTTGTTTTGTGACATGGAATAAGCCTTTGGGGCCCAGAGGCGGAATGTCGCGGTTTGGACCCTCAGTGTTCCCTAACGGTCCCTCAGGCAGAGGCTGTGATCCGACCGGTGGGTGACAGCGGCTGCAGAAGACGGGGGCCTGGTGGAAGGGAGTGAGGTCAGGGGGCGCGAGCCCTGGAGGGGAGACGGCGACGCGGGCCCTTTCCTTTCCATGTCCTTCTCTCTTTCCCACCTCCTCCCTCCCCTCTGTACAACCCTCCTCTCCCTCTCCCTCTTCCTCTCCTGGCTGACACGAGCTGAGCAGTCTCCTCTGCCTGTGCTCTCTGCTATGATGAGCTTCCCACCCTGCCACAGCCCCACAGGAAATGGGCCGGGGACCGTGAACCAAACCTCTGAAACTGTGAGGCAACATAAAGCTTTCCTCCTGTAAGTTGATTTCTCAGGAATTTTGTCACAGGAATGGAAAGCTACCAGAGACATCATATGGGTTTTGACAAATGCGTAATGACACACATCCACTACTGTAGGGTCACACTGAATAGTTACACTGAGCTAAAAATCTGTCTTCTGCCTACTAGGTTTCTTTTGAGATCAGAAAAATGTCCTAAAACTGTGGTGACACACTGAATTGTACACTGTACACGGGTGGACTATGTAATATGTGATAATATATAACTGTGTATCTTATACCCCAACAAAGCTGCTAAGACAGGATGGGGAAGGGCGAGAAGGGGGAAGAGAAAGGGCACTGGATAAGACATCACAGTCTTACTGGGGGGACGACAAACGATTCTCTAGCTAGATACCGAACACCCCATCCGGCTCCACCCCGTGCCGGCCCCTCCGTCACACCCTCCAGGGCTCTTATCTTGGCCCATTTTTACCTAATCTAGAGAAAGCTGCTGACCGCTGCCCCTCTATGTATTAATAACCCTAAAAAACACCTATCAGATTAGTGAAGCACGGATTTCTTGATTTCCTGGAGATTATGCTTAGCTATTTGTGCAAAATTTTGTCCCTTTACTACAGATCAGTGCTTCCTGAACATTAATGTTCTTACTAAAATGCAGCTTCTGGGCTCGGTCTTACTGTTCTGCCTAGTGTGACGGCGCACTCCTCCTGCTGCTGGTCCAGAGCTCATGCTTACAGACTTTATCATAAAGAGCAAAACCACTAGTCCTTCTGGGCAATGCTGGGGTCCTCTGAGGCACTTCTCAGGAGACCAGAGTCACATGCACCTGCAGTCTGCTGGCACAGCCCACGCTAGTGTTTTGGCAAGCAGTTCACTCACGTCTTCCACAAATTCACGCAAAACTCTTCAGTAGATGTGTCACTGGGTCCCAGTGCCGCCAGTCTCCTCCAGTGTCCCCATCAACCTGGTTCACATCACATTCTACCAGAACACGTGAAGTGATGAAATGTGGAGGAGCAGCCATGAGTCATTTGCCCCTTGCCCTCCCATCCCAGCAATATAGGAAGCTATCCTTCTCTTTACAAAGATCCTGTCTTTTACACGGACATCAGCTTGCACTCAACAGCAAGGTCATACGAGTTGGGACGGGCTTCTGCAGGAAAAGGCAGCACTGGGATTGCGTCAAATGACACACATTCCAAAGCCAGGTCTAGATAACTTTCCGATCACGCCTTTCCTGTCAAATAACTTACATAATCCAGACAATCATTTCCAATCCTCCTTCCAGTACTTGAGCTTTATAGAAATGATGCACTGCTAATGCCTAGACCCAGACCCACAGAGATTAAACGTAATCTTAATTGCTTAATAGTGGCTGAATGGGAGCTATGGGATCAAATAGGGACTTACAGGAAGCAGTGTGGGCTGTGGGCCGTGGGAAAAGCAAGGCCAAGACCAGTGCTTGCACGTAGAGAACCCGGAGGGTGGAATGCAAAGGCCAAGAGGCAGCGGGACCCAGGGAAGAGGCAAGTGGACACCCTCGTTCGGTGCCCCACGGTCCGTGAGACACCAGGGAGGCCAGCAGAGGCCGAGTCAGGAGGGTTCCTTCTTTGTGCGACTTGTGTTCTACTTGCTACCCAGATCTAGGTTCCTTCCCAGTTTTCCCTAAGTAACTTTACTACTGAAAGATTTCTGAGTAGCTCAACTCCTATAGAACTTATGATTTACACTAGAATGCACAGGCTCAAATGCTTACAAGGCCAGATAGGTACTAATGCACAAATCAAAGTGGATTTAAGACCAAAAGACATGATAAAGTTTGGCAAATTCTAGGCTAAAGGCAACAAAAAATAACTTTTTAAAAACTAATATTTTAGAAGGGACCATCCCCAGAGACTTTATGACCCAGCTTTTCATAAACAGACTCAATTTCTGTTATGTTTTTTAACTAAAAAATTACCATACATGAACGTAACTTTTCCTATTTTAAACTTTTTGTTATAAATAAAATCCACAAATTCATCAGATTGGCGTTGTGTTGTTTTTTTGGTTCAGAAAAAATTATTACTGCACAGTGTAGAGAGTAAATGGCAAAAGGCACAGATTCTGGTCCTATTTTTCATGACTTTCTCTATGAGCTGTGACAAGTCCTAAACTTCCTGAACCTTCTCAGGATGCTTTGAGTTTCAGAAGAGATTTGCTCATAGCTGAATTTGGGGAAGGAGTGACACAGCCACTGGTGACTCAGAAGGCAAACAGGATGCAGAGATTCAGACCACACGGACACAAGACAGCGCAAGGGAAATCAGGAGGAACCTGAAGTAAAGGGAGGAGGGTGACAAAACTCCATGTCTTAGCTGGGGCTGCCATGACAAGTGTCACGGACTGGGCAGTTCAAAGGACTAAAACTTGCCACGGTTCTAGAGACTAGGCACCTGGTGTACGGACAGCCACCCGGTCACTGCGTCCTCACACTGAGCAGAGAGGAGCCCAAACTGTCCGGTAACTCTTCCGATGGAGACAGTAAGGCCATCAGGAGGGCTCCGGCTTCCTCTAACCCTCATCTTCTGCCAAGGCTCCCATCTCTAAATACTATCGCTTTGGGAATTAGGGTTCCAACATAGGAGTCTGGGGGACACAACTCAGTCCACAGCACGCTACCCCTGCCCCCTCTCCTCCCATCATCTGCACAGACAAAATACGTCCATTCTAGATCATCAGCTCCAAAGTCTTAACTTGTCCTGAGCACTAACTCTAAAGCCTAAAATCTTACCTAAAGATCGTCTAAGTCAGACACGAGTGAAACTGGGTGTGATTCATCCTGAAGGAAAACGTCTCTCAGCTGTGAACTTGTGAAACCAGACAAGTTAGGTGTTTCCAAAACACAATGACGTGACAGGGAAGGCAAACTTTATTAGCTCTCAGGTCTCAGGAATGATACTTGGGCTTGATGTCAACCTCCCAGGCCACAGCTCCAGAGCAGCCCTAGCCCTGGGCTGAAGGGTGGCGTCCCCGGACGCCTGGGCTGCTCAAGCTGGGTGTAGAGGCCAGCTGGCCTGTTGAAAGCAAGGCCCTGGCCCTAATGATTTCTAATTTACCTTCGCGTTCACTTTCTCTCTTTTCAGAAAACAGCATGTTCTAGCCGCATAGCTCTACTGTCTGTCCTGCTGAGTCTAAAACAGCCAACGTTTTCTTTCATTTGGCCCCTCTCCACCCTCTTCAATTCAACCTGGCAGCATTTCTGTTTAAATAATCCCATAAACTCTTCAGCAAATGGTTGTTCAAAGACACCTTTAGTGTTTTCTTTCGAATGCATTCTCTTTTTTTTTTAGCATAGGTAGACCAAGGATTTGCCAAATCTTCAAGCTCTGGTTCCTTTTTGATTAATAATTCTTTTTTCAGTTCACCTTCATATTTTACTCCAAGAAGTCCAGATGAAACAAGCCACACCTTCAAAATGCTGCTTAGAAATCTCCTCAAATATTCAATTTGCCACTCACCTAGTTCTACCTGCCACAAAACATGACTTCACAGCTCAGCAAGGTTCTCGGCACATTAGCATGAAGTATACCTCTTCTCCACTGTCCAAATACAGTGGTTCCTCACCTTTTGCAGGAGTTACGTTCCCTGTAACCCTACGATAGGTGAAAATCCATGAAGTAGCGGCATTATATTTATTTTATTATTTATATATATTTTAAGGCTTTATAAACCCTTCCCATACTCCTATAAACCTTTCCCACTGTCTTATTAACCTTTTTCACACTCTTATAAACACTTCATATGCTCTTAAACACTTTCTACACTCTTAAACCTACACAATTTTAAAACATAAATTCTGTATGGTACTCACCAGTGAAACATACAACTTGAATGAGGAAAGATGCTGAACATATGGGCACAGTGCGGGAGAGCAAATAGACTGACACTATGGTCACTGAGCCAATCAGTGCCCAGGATACAAAACACAGTGCTGTGACTGGCCGCCTTCCATTCCATCAGCCAGTAGTGTGCTGTGTACAATCTCACACTGGCAAACTTGCACAAGCAGCAGTGGCATACTGCATTTCCACTGTATATAGTACGGTATTCATCTGCTGATGAAATACATACTGTATTTTATGTTGATTTAATATTCTTTTAATATGTTTGAATTAACATTTTTTATATTTTTATAGTTTTAAATTTTTAGGCAAAATAAGATCATAAATATACATAAAATATTATTTATAAATGTTTTTATATTATTTACAAATATTCTAGAAATATTCTATAAATACCTACATACCACAAAATCCCACAATATAGCAAAAAATCCATGATACAGAATTAGATATACATTTTTAAAAACCCATGACACAGTGAAGCTGCAAAGAGTGAACCATGCTGTAGCAAGGATCTACTGTAATATGTTCCTCCTTCCCGTGCACCTCCGCAGAATGGCCTTGACTGCCCACGCCCCAGAACTCTTCTAGGACCTGCCTCTGGCTCCAAGGTCTTGTTACAGTAGTAGCACCCCTATACTAAAAATTGTCTTATAGGCCACAACATCACAGAATTGCTAACTTAAGCAACAGACACTCATTTTTTTCAGTTTTGGAGGATAGTTCAAGATCAAGGTGCTAGAAGAGCTCATTTCTAGGGACGGCGCAGCTCTTCCTGGCTGTTAGGTGAGGAGACAAGGACAAGAAGAACCAGCTTCCCAGAGTCCCTCGAAAAGGTTACACCCCTGAGCTATGGCTTCTGTCTAGATGCCTCTCCAGAGCCTCATGCGATCATAACTGGGGCTTTTCCAGAGGCGGCTGGATCTACAGTGTGTGATGTTGGAAGTGATTTACGGCGCAGTGCTAGGCCCAGGGCACTAGGGTTAAGGGTGCATGTGCTGCCTGTGCTAAGCAGCCTGGATGAGACATACGGGGTGGAAAGAGCTGTGGCTATCCCTTGTGTGCTCTTGCCTGCCTCTTACTGTGGGCTACTTCTCCTCTTCAGTGCCTTTCTGCCATGTCACCCCCCCTTGGAGCCAGCCAATTATGAATTGAAACCTTTACAAACTGTGAGCTAAATGAACCTTTCCTCCTTTAACCTTGGGTATTTTGTCTCAGCAGCAAAAAGTAACTAAAACAGAATTTGGTACGAAGAGTGGGGTCATCGTTCTGACTCTGCTTGGCAATGTTGAAAAGCCTTTGGAATTGGCTTGTAGGTGGGTAAGTTAGGAAAGTTTTGGTGCCAGGTGTGGTGGTGCACGCCTATAATCCCAGCACTTGGGAGGCTGAGGCGGGAGCATCGTTGCAAGTTCGAGGCCAGCCTGGGCTACAAAGTGAGTTCAAGGCCAGCCTGAACTGCATAGCGAGACCCTGTCTCAAAAAAAAAAAAAAAAGGAAAGGTTTGAAGATGCGATGCATGCTGAAAACGCAGAGCTGGAATGCCTTAGCCTGTACGTCATGGGAAATTCTGGCCAGAGCTCAGAAGACAGAATGCTGATAAGAATGATCCCAGTAAAAACCAGGCTTGGGAGGTTTCTGCTGGGAATACGGATGACATTGGCTGCTGGACTCTGGATAATGTGTATTATGGCTTGGCACAAAGTTTGTCTGCATTTTATTTGCATCCAGAGACTTTCCCTGAGACTGAAGTTAAGACTGGTAGACTAATTAATCTTGCAGAAGAAATTTCAAGGCAGTTTTTGAAACCATGGCTACTGTTGGGGACTTTTATCCAGATGTTGAGAATCAAGAGGAAAGAGCCCAGGAGAATGATTCAAACCATTGTTAGTTTGGCAGATCATCTAAGGAAAACTGCCAGGAGGAAGCAGAGAGAACTTTAGAGAAAAGCCATGGGGTCTACAGCCATTGGACGTGCCATAAGGGCAGAGCCACCCAAACACTCTGGAGCTCACATGTTGCCACAGATTGCCAAGGATGGTGGAAGTGGAACTACGGGATTTAGTGTTTTCCCTGCTGGGTTTTGGTCTTACTTTGTTCCCATTCCTTGCTCTCCCTGCTTGTAAATTTGGGGATGGAAATGACTATCTTGTGCCACTGAATGTTGATAGTGTATAACTTTGCTTCCGTTTGTACAGGCACTTGAAGCTAAGAGTTTGCCCTGAATCTCAGGGGAGACTGTGGACTTGGACGTGTTAGCAATGCTGAAGCTATTAGAACTGTGGCAACTCTTGGAGATGAACTAAATACCTTTTGTATACAGGGATCTGCATGAGTCTTTTGGAGGCCAGTGGAATGTTATGGTTTGTGCCAAGATGTTGCCCTAAAGCCTCATGTGGTCACAGGTGAGCTTCCTCAGAGGTAGCTGGATCTGGGATTGATTTATGGTACAATGCTAGGATCAAGGGCATAGCCTTGGGCTGCACAGTAAGTTCAAGATCCACCTAAACTACGTGGTGAAACTCTGAAACACAAACACAAAACCAAATGTATCAAAACAGGCCATGGACGGTGGTTCACGCCTGTAATTCCAGCACTTGGGAGGTTGAGGCAGGAGGAGCCCCAGGGGTCTGAGTCTACCCTGCACGCACTACAAATCAAGACCTGTCTCAAAAATAAAAAACCCCCAAACCAAACCAAACCAAACAAAAGGAAACTGGAGGCAGGGGACATCACTGGACAGACTCAGGATTCTTGGGAGAACTCGGAAGCAATTTTAGGGAATCTTAGATTCAGGCTAAACATCACTCCTCTCTGAAACAGAGCCCTGCAGCTGGATCCACACCATGGAATAAAGACCTGACAGTTGGGGCTGGGGCTTGGACTAGGGAAGAAAGAATAGGAAACAGAAGACAAAATTAACTGTCAGTTACTCTATTTCTAGACCTAAATATTGAACAGGTTTAAAAATCATCAGTACAGCTGGATGTGCCTGGCTTGAGTTCCAAACACACAGGGAAGTCATGTGATGGGACACAAGAAGGCAAGGCGGGAGGTGCCTGACCTGCAGGCCTTTCCTAGTAGGAAGCCCTCCATGGTGGTTTCCAGAATGACTGTATGTGCTGCTCTTGGAGGAGGACGCTGGCCCTGTCAGCCCATGGCTAAGGGGAGGTGGTACCTGCCTCGGGAGCCTGGAGGAAGCCAAGCGATGGGGCTGGCACAGCTCATGCAGAGGAACTCAGGAGGCTACCTGCAGCTGTGGGGCCAGGGAAGGGGACAGTAAGGGCTTCAAGGAGAAAGTGACAAAAACTTCCTCCTAAAGGGTGGGGGAGAAAGCAGCTACTCAGTGCTTTGGCAGGAGGCAGAATGCTCCAGAGCAAGAAAAAAAAAACTAGTTAAACCAAGCCTCTAATCCCAGCACTCGGGAGGCTGAGGCAGGAAGATCATCAAGAGTTCAAGGCTACATATGGAACCCTGTCTCAAAAAATAAATCAATAAAATGAGGAAACCAGGTTACCCAAGGTCCTGGGAAAGGGAATTTTTTAAAAAAAGAGAGAGCGAGATCACCTCAGGAAATTAAGGGAAAGAAGGGTCAAAAAGAAAACAAATCCACAGGGAAATGAACAAGAACCAGAGAATCCGGAAAAGCAGCTGGTACCAAAAAAGACAACCCAAATTAAAGAGCTTGTCAGTTCATCCAGTGGTCAGCACAGGGCCTGGCACAGAACAGATGTTTACCAAATGCTTGACCAGTAACAAATACTGCTTCATCCGGACAGCAAACCCAGGACTGAGCACAGAACCCCAGATCATATGACAAGCAATCCACACAAAAAAATCTAAAATCCAGAAAGTGGGCAAGATGTGGGAGCTACAGTTTAAAACAGAGATGATCTTTAGATCTTTGAGGCCCTTGAAATCATATGAATATTCTGTTTATATTTTCCTGGAGAAAGGGTCAGAGTTCATGAGGACATGATTCCTAGGCCTAATACCTATGGCTGAGAAATGATTGGCAGGAGCTCAGTGGCACAAGCACCTGCCTGGTAAGCACAAGGTCCTGAGTTCAACTCCTGATACCAGAAAGAAAGAAAAGAAAAGGAATTCTTACTAAGAGATTCAAATGAATACAATTGTGGCAAAGACATTTTCTTGAGTTTTCTACGCAGGCCAGAGGTTTGGTACATTTACATACTAGCTCAATTGCTCTCCTGGACACACAACAAATGCCTCAGAGACCCAACCTGATGTTCGTTTTCTTTATATTGTTCCTCTACCCGGTCAAAGCAATTTTTCGATACATTCTCTCCCTCCTGTTCCCAGTGCTGCCTAGAGAAGTTACAAAGACGTCAAAGGCATTTAAAGCTCTCTGGTTTAGCTTTCCTTAAGGTTAACAACACATGGATCTTGGCTACACTCACTCGCTGTGACCCGTTAAACGAAAGTGAACAAAACGTCCTCTTTCGGAGAAGTCATCTGTCCAACAGAAAGAACCAGGCGGCTCCACCCTAGTATAGGACCGGAACCAATCCGGAAGTTCCCGACTTGCAACCCTGCCGGGAAGTCCGCTGCAGCAGGGCTGGCTTCCCGATCACCCCGGCCCAGCTACAGAGACTGGATGCTCATCTGAAAACTCTGCCACTTTTCTGTCCTTATGGAACCAACGCGCCCGCTTGTATTTGCTACTTCTTCCTTGATCCCCCTCCACCTCCTCAGACAGCACTGAAAACCCGCCGGTGTGACACTTGGGCAGGCTCTTTTAGCGGTTAAATTAGTACAGTGACAGAACCCGCACCCAAAACAAACCCTCCCGATGGGACCACACGAGCGAAGCACGATCTAGAGCTGGAGCATTAAACAATAGATTTTTTTGTAAGGAATCAGCATTCGCGCAGTTAAACCAAAGCTCGGACTTGAGCCCTCGCACGCCTGGGACCCTGTGTCCTTTCTCCTCTCCGGGGAAGGAGGTTAGGAAGGGACAGGCGGGCTGACAGCAGGACCCCGAGGGAGGTCAAGTTTTAAAATGCCAGCAGTGACGAACTGCAGCGGGGCCCAAGGTCACAGGGTGTCTTGCAAGTCGAGCGGGTGGGACGGGAGGGGCTGGGGACGGAGGATGGGGAGGGCGGTGGGGGTGGGGGGTAGGAGCGGGGAAAGAGGTTGGAAAGGAGGGGAGGGGAGGGGAGGGGGAGGGGACGTGGGCCCCCCGCGCCCCGCCCCCCGGCGCCCCTCCCCCGAGCTCGGCCGCCCCTACCAGCTGGAGCAGGCAGCCCCACAGCAGTGCGGCCGCGGGCCCGGGCGGCCTCCGCTGCGCCCCCATGGGCCGTGGGTCGGAAGGCGCGGGACTGGGTCGGGTGCGGAGCTCCGCTCGGTACTCGGCGACGCTGCTCGTTGCCCGCGGCGGCGGCGGCCTGACTTCCTCTTCCGGCCCCGCCCCGAGGCGCGGGAAACCCCGCGCGGGCTGGAACCCTGGGCACGGGGACCGGGACGGGGCACCGCTCCCACAGCCCTAGAAGGAGACGCGCTCAGGGCGTGGCCCCCACGAGGGTCCGACGTGCTGCCAACGTGGCCGGTAAACATGAAAAGGGAAAGTCAGGAAACGGCGTGTTCCGCCGAGACAGAGACCGAGTCCCCGCGCGCCTCTCTGCCCGCTGGCGCCAGCCCCCCGCGCCGGCCGCGGAGACGCCTGGGCTCCGGCCTGGTCCCCGGATCCCTGAACCCCAGCTGAAGGCGCTTAGGTCGGAGTTGGCTTCATTCTCGCACAGCGCTTTGCATTGTCTTGTGTTCTCTTGCACATCTGTCTGTCCACTTATTTATTATTTTGTTTTGTTTGTTTTTTGAGACAGGGTCTTGCTTTGTAGTCCAGGTTGGCCCTGAACTCACGATGTAACCCAGACTGGCCTCAACTCCCAGAGATCCTCCTGCCTCAGCCTCCTATTACGCTGCGTACAGTTTGACAGGACAGGGCATTGCGCTTTGTCTGCTGCTGTGTCCCTTACCCCTGCGACATTGCCAGTACTCGGTCCTCCCTAGCTTTCGAGTGCCCCTGCAGTGCCCCTGCCGCCCCTCCCCACCCATAGGGTTCAGTTGTGTCCCTGACCCCCCTCTGCACCCGGCCGCTTCAACCCTGCCCAGGATGCTGTGTCGGGGCAAAGGGAGGAGGCCTGGGCGGGACCTGGGAAGTGCCAGGAGGAGCTGAGACTAGAAGTTAATTTTAGCAGAAGGCAGAGGAGAGCGCAGTTCCAGGAGAGCAAAGCTGGATGTCAAAGCCAAAGGTGGCCCTGGAGAAGCCACCAGACTTGCGCTTGGCTGAAGTTCCCGGTGGAGACAGATGAAGTGAGAGGGGCGGCCAGAGTCCAAACCCCAGACGGCCCGGGTGGCTTGGACTGTGGGCGTGTCCTGTGCCCTGTGCTGCGTCTGCAAATGAGGGCTCAATAGAGCCCAGGCGAAAGCTGCTGTTCTGGAGGATCCCTGCGCTTGGCGGGTGGAAGAAACAGGGCAGGAGGGAGGCCCAGGGACCTGGCAGACAATGCAGAACGTGTCCCTAGGCAGGGGACAGTGTGAGTGTGGCGAAGAGACGCCAAGCCTGCAGAGCTGTGGGAGGACGAGGGGCTTTCCCTGGGCCACCGCTGGCGATGGATGCGCTGAGAGAGGGGCCCAGCGGGGAGCCGGACTGAATCCTCAGACTGGTCTAAAACGCCTGTGGGGCAGGGAGGGGCAGGTTGCAGGGGTGGTGGCCCAGCGTGTTCACATGATGCTTCTCACCACGGAACCCGGGCACCCTGAGGTCACTCTAGGGCCCTGCACACTTTCTGGCTGCCTGGGGGAATCCACAGGCCCCTTCCGTAAACGGTGTAGTGAGAGGAGCGGCCAGAGACCACATCCTGGACAGGCCAGGCCCACTTGGATGTTCTTCTGCTGTGACGCTTTCTCCTGGTCAGAGTCCCTGTGTGAGGTGATGGGAAAGTCAGAAGATTCTCGTTTCATGACTTTACTTCTAGAAAGGCTGCCAGAAGTTAGCTTGGAGCACGTGTCTGTATACCCTGCAGGCATTCGATAGGCTAATAGGGTCCTGGCTATCTTTGAGAAAGTATTTTTCTTTTCTGCAGAAACTGTACATAAAAACCTAATTGTGGAAACTAATGTTAGAATACAGATCCATTTATTTATTTATTTTTATTTATTTTAAAAACATAAAAGTACAAAAACATATTGACAAACAGACACCAATTATCATAAAAAATAGTACAATCACAACTAATCTATAGACAAGGTGATATGGTCCAGATCCATTTGATTGTAAACACATTTACTTAATGCAACTTCTCTTTGCAATGATAAGATAAAAGAGAATCTTATTATCAGACATTTTTTTTGAGGCAGAGTCTCACTGCATAGCCCAGGCTGGCCTTGAACTCACGGCAATCCTTCTGCCTCAGCATTTCAGGAATCCCCATCAAAATCCTCTCCCTTGCCTTAACATGCTTATCCCATGTTTCGGCCACTGTCTGCAGCAGCTCTGAAAGTTCACTTTTCTGAGTCTTTATGAGGTGTCATCAAAAACACGGTGGGGCCGCCTGCACCATCCGATGGGAGGCAGCTCGTGACACACGACGTCGTGTCCTTGTCCACCTTAGTCCCCAGGTCTGGCCCTGTGTGAGTTGGGGCTCTTCCCCGAAGTCAGAATGACCACAGAAGTTCAACATGGACATCAAGACAGCCACGACACCACAGCTAACGATACTCGTGTGTCCGCTGAGGATGTGCACACAGCTGTCTGAAGCTGCTGTCTGTCACAGTCCTGTGGGCCCCCACGCGGTGGTGCTGAGGTTGGGGGATCGTTCCCCGGGGCCTGGCAGGAGGAAGGATGCCAGGTCACTGGGGTCTGCCTCCAGGAGGGACTGGGTGAGGCCCCTGTGGGGACCCTGAGTTAGGGTTAGGGGAAGGTTGTTACCGAGGAACGAGCCAGCACCCCCATCTTTGGTGCCTTCATCCCCGGCCTCTCTGGCTTCCTTCCTGGTGCTGTCTTTTCCTCAAGCCAGGGCTCCAACCACCATGGCATCTGCCACAAGGTCCTCATCAGGGCTGAGCTGACCTGCCACCCCTGTGAACTAAGTAAATGCCTTCATAAAGTTACCCAGCAGGTCATGCTGGCACACAGCAGTAATCCCAGCACTCAGAAAGGAGGCTGAGACAAGAGGATCACCTCAAGTTTGAGGCCAACCTAAACCACATAGTGAGTTCAAGCACAGCTTGAACTATATAGTAACACCCTCTCTCAAAAAAACAAAACAAAATAATACAGTCACTTGGCCTGTGGTATTTTATAATAGTGATGGAAAACTGAATAATAATATAGATATCCACTAATGTGAATAAAAGGTCAACTACAAGGCACCTTTGGTGCACACAGTGAGGTAGATTATCTCAAAATAAATCTCAGTAAACAAAGCCAGGCTCCCCCCAGCAAGTATATGCAGTGTGATTCCATTTGTGTATAATTTAGGAAATGTAGAGGGGTCTAGTGGTTCATGCCTGTAATTCCAGCACTTAGGAGGCTGAGGCAGAAAGATCACTGTGAGTTCGAGGCCAGCCTGGGCTACATAGTGAATTCAGGGCCAATCTGAACTACATATCAAGACTCTGCCTGAGGAAAACAAAAGCAAATAATTTTGGAAATGTGATCTTTTCTAGATAATGAAAGCCAGCTCAGTGGCTCCCTCAGGCTGGGTGTGGCAGGTGAAGGGGCCATATAGAGCAAACTGGCCTGTCTCGCAATTCCCAGGTCCCAGCCGTGGGGCTGTCCCTGGAGAATCAGCCCTCTCCAGTCTTCCCTCACCCAGCCCTCAGCTATGGGGACCCAGTCCTGGTAGTTTGTCACTGTGACCCAGGGCGAACGAGGATAAAAGACAGACACAGAGTCAGTTCAGCATTCGGGCAGCTGGAGGGCTCATGCCCCCTCTGGGCAGAGGAGCCAGAGCGTCTGCCTTGTCCTGCTTTTATTCGCTCAGGCACAGTACAAGCAGTTAAAGTAACACAAGCTTCACCTGCCTGCCATTCTGTACCAGTCCTCGCCCAGGTACACATCCTGATTTGGCTCTGCCAACTTCTCCAGAACCCGCAGTGTGCTGTCTCAGCCCTTCTCCTTTGTGCTCACAGAGGAGGCCAACTAGCCCTCAGTTCTCCTCTGGTCTCCCATGCCTGCATGTGTACATGAGCAGTGTGTGTGTGTACACAAAGGTGTGTGAGAAAGTTTTGGAGGATGATGGAAACATTTATTACCTTTAGTGTGCACGCATGTGTGCGTGTGTGTGAGAAATGAACCCGGGGGCTCTACCACTGAGCTATGTCCCCAACCCTCCTTAATTTTATTTTGAGATAGGGTCTGCTTAAGTTGCCCAAGGTTTGCCTTGAATTTGCAATTCTCCTGCCTCAGCCTTCCAAGTATCTGAGATCAGTATTTATTACCTTGGTTAGGGGATGTTGGCACAAATATGTGCTTACATTAAGAACTTATTAATTTGTTGTGCAATTTGTTGTAGGCTAATTACACCTAAATAAAGGTGATTAGAGAGTAATAAAATGATGCTACGTTAAAGTATTAGTGCAGACCTCATCACGAAGAGATTCTAATCTGACCCAGAGCAGGGCTAGAATCTACCTAGAGGGAATCTTGTTGTGTTAGCAAGTCTTGTCTCAAACTTCTGGGTTTAAGTGATCCTCCTGCCTCAGCTTCTCGAGGAGCCGGGACTATAGGTGTGCACCACCACACCCAGCTTTGGCCTTTTAAAAGCTCCCTAGCCAATGCTACTGTGCCTCCAGAGTTGGGAATTGTATCGAGGAATCGCGTCTTTGTTGCTGAACTCTTAAGAATTTCTAGTTTTCAGCCCTAGGGTTTTGAACCAGATCCTGTTTATTTTTCCTTCCATCAAAGTGGGGGGAAAGTATCCCACTTATTTAAAAAAAATAAATAAGTAAAAATTGTATGTATTTATGGGGTACAATATGATGTTACAATGAAATGTTACAATGCATATACTCGTCATGGAATGACCAAACCAGGCTAAGTAACATCTCATTATCCCAAAGACTTATCACTTCCTTGTGATGAGAATATTTAATATCCACTCTTTCAACTATTTTGGTTTTTTTTTTTGAAACAGGGTCTCACTGTGTAGTCCAGGCTGGCCTCCAACTCATAGCAATCCTCCTGCCTCAGCTTCAGTGCTGGGGTTATAGGAATGTGCCACTGTGCCTGGCTCAACTATTTTGAAAAGTACAGTATATTATTATTAACTACAATCACCTGCCATGCGGTAGATTACAGAGCTTACACCTCCTGTCTGACTGAAACTTCCTACCCTTGGACCAATTACTGTATCAGGTGCTCGTCATCCCCATGCTATGCAGAGCTTCGAGGTCTGCTTTTTCTGAAATCGTCTTTCTCTGTCTAGCTTATTTCACTGAGTGTAATATCCTCTAAGTTCATCCATGTTGGCATAAATGATACTGCTCCTCCTTTGTAAAGGCTGTATAGTATTCCACTGTGAAGAAAGACATTCTAAAGTTTACCTTTCAATGCATTACCTACATGGAACTTTGAGCCTCATTAAGCCATAAGATTGTTTGATTCTGGAGGAAGTCTAGCAGGAGCATTAGCGTGAGAGGAAAGAAAAGCAGGGCCTCAGTCCCTGCGGAAAGCCCCTGGGACAGCACTAGATGCTTTGCTGAGATACGCCCGGAGGAAGGATGACATGATGGCTGGCTAAGCCAAAGTCCACTTCCGGGGATAATTAAGCTGTGTTGTCCTCGCTAATCCTGTGAATGACTCTCCCATTTCCCCTGTCCCTGCTTTTTGTGTGAATCCCAATAAAAGGCTAAAGAAAATGGCAATTGAGACTTCGGTCCTGGAGGCCACAACCCCGACCCCGTAACTTTCTGTCTTGTTTTTCTTTTCCTCTGCCACACCTGGCTCTCGGGACCCGTCACCCCACACAGATACAAGCTTTACGCCAACACCGCACCCATTCTTCAGTCTGTTCATTTGTTCTTGACGTGTTGGTTGCTTCCGAGTCCGGCTATGCTGGACAGCACCACAGGGACCACACTGATTTCAGTCCTGTGGACACAAAAGTGGGGTGGCTGGGTGGCCCAGGTTTTCGTTTAGTGATTGTGTCCCTGGGGTTGGGTACATGTGTCCCTACTCAGAATTCAGCTTCTAGGTGACAAGGTGCTCATTACTCTTCCGCGAAAAGGATCCCTGTCACCAGCTCAACCCCAGGAATTATTTTGTCCTCAGATGGCACTGCTGTTTGGAGCAACCCAGGATTGTTTTTCTGCAGGGCCCCTTCGTTACACACTTTCCCCTGGGATGCTGTTTGTGAGGTCGCCAATGTGAAGCTCAGAGAGGCCAGCTGCGCGGTGGCCCTGTCGCTGCTTCCTGTCGGCCTGCTCACCCTTATTCACACCTGTGCTTTGCTTTTGGTTTGGTTTCTTGAGACGGGGTCTCACTGTGTAGTCCAAGCTGGGCCTCAGCTCACAGTGATCCTCTTGCCTCAGCCTCCACCCCTGGCTTTATGACCGTTCTTGACACAGTGGTCTCCCCAGAGCCGTGTCAGAGAAACGTGGTAGGCACGGCCTGTGTGAGAGCGGGAGGAGGTGAGCGGCAGAGCTCCGAGGAGAAGTATCCAGTAAGTAGAAAGATGAGGGGCAGAAGGATGTCACCCTCCTCACAGCTGGGGCAGACGTTCAGGCCTCGCCCACCTGTGGTAAGCTCTGGCAAACTTCTTGACACAAAGCCATGCATGGTTTAATGGTTTCTCACAAGTATTCGTGTCTTTTTAAAGGTGGCATTTGTACTTTGTTAAATACTTCACATTATCTAGGTGAATTAATTTGAACCAATTCATGAAGTAAATTGTTATTCCCATTTTCCAGATGGGAAAGTTAAGCATGTGAAATCTTCCCGCATGGTCCGGAACAGGAATTTAAACACAATCATCTGGATTCCCTTTTTATCATTTTGTAGATGCTCAGTGACTGTTTACTAAATGAAGACACTTCTGCCAATTATTGAGAAGACTGTGCTATGATTTGGGGGGTTTTGTTCCTTTTTTTTGAGACAGGGCCTCACCATGCAGTTCAGGCTGGCCTTGAACTCACTATGGAGTCCATGCTGGCCTTGACACATGGCGATCCTCTTGCCTCAGCTTCCTGATGCTGGGACTTCGAGTGTGCACCTCATACCTGGTCCTGCTGTGACTTTGAGTATTTTTAGGTTTGACTAAATGACCTCTGATGTGTCTTCTAAGGCTGAACCAAGCCAGGTGTGGTGGCTCAAGCCTGTAATCCCAGCACTTGGGAGGCTGAGGTAGGAGGGTTGTTGTGAGTTCGAGACCAGCCTGGGCTACAAAAATGAGCTCAAGGCCAACCTGAACTGCAAAGCTGAGACCTTGTCTCAAAAAGACAAAAAAAAAAAAAAAAAAAAAAAGCTTAAGTAAGAGCAGGATCCAATTCCATGAAAAATCCTTGTGGATTATATTTTCTGCCCCTTCCCTGCCTTCAGGTGATTTCCATTTGCTTTAAAAGTCCAAGAGTCTCCTCACTGATAACAGGAAGGAAGAAATTTAATTTGCATATTCAATTTTAGTCATAAAGATTATTAAACATACATATATGCACATCTATTTAAATTATGAACTTTCTGGGCCGCTTTTATTTCCAGTACTAGGGACTGAACCCTGGACTCCTCTACCAATGAGCTACGTCCCTGGCCCCTTTTGGTTTTTATTTTGAGACAGGGCCTCACTAAGTTGCCCAGGTGGGCCTTGAACTTGCAATCCTCTTACCTCAGCCCCGTGTGGGGTGGGGAGTGCAGGCATGAGCCACTGCATCTGACTGGGGAAGTCCTAATTTATCCAGTGAGTGCTGGACAATGGCTTGAGTTAGTTTCTCTCCAGGACACATTTCTGTATTGGAAATAAACAGCCACAGCCTCACACATAAGAGAGTGGCCAGCTCTCCAATGCAGATGTGTATGTTCTTTAGTATGAACAAATTATTTTAAAATGGAAGTTGTAGGCATTAACTTACCGCAAACTCAGGTTACATGGACTGAGGCAGAACCACAGGAGGAGGTCAAGCGACCCCAGGGTGCTATGGAGCAGTCAAGCCCTCACACATCGGCAGCCATTTCAGGCTTGGTGGTCAGCTCACTTGGCCCGCAGCCCCGGCCCTGGCGTATTGCACTGGCACGGTTTGGGGGGGACACTATGGAGTTACTATTTCCATGCTGAAACCATCCTGGGCTTTTAAAGCCTAAGTGGCATCTTTACAACAGCCTCCAAATCCACAGATGGTCCCTCAGAGCCATTAACTAGTCAGGCGCTTTTTGATAGACAAAGAAACTTTGAGGCTTCGAAGGCTTGAGATCAGTTATGAATGATCTCAATTTGTCATCAGTTATGAATTTTCTTTTTTCTTTTCATTGTCTTCCTTATATTTTTTAGACAGGGTCTCGCTGTGTAATTCAAATTGGTCTTGGACTTATGAGGTGGTCCAGGCTGGCCTCGAACTCATGGTAATCCTCCTGCTTCAGCCTCCTGAGTGCTGGGATTATAGGTGTGCACCACCATGCCAGGCAGGCTGTGGACCTCACATGATTTGTACCTCTCTTCTAATTATGACTCTAAGAACTAGAACCTATGCAGTGAAAAACAATTTTTGACCCACAGGACAATGCAAGCAATATTAAAAACAAATAAACATCTTCAATCAGTATTTTACTAAGTGTCTAACTCAGCAGGAGTATTCCAACGTGTGGGCCGACCCAGGCCTGTGCTAAAAACCTAAAGCAACCAAAGCCGTTCTGTTGTTGCCAAGCTGGGGCACTGTCAGGCACCTCGCCTTCCGTTTATTATCACCTGTGCATGGCCTCCGTGCCCAGAGATGGCCACAATAGGGCCACATGCTGGCAGCGGCCGGGCTGCCATGGTGTGTGAGTCCAGCCAGCCTCCAGGGACAGTGGCTTGCATTCACGTGGATAGAGGGAGGTGACCCCGTCACGAGATACAAGCCATGGGTTTAAAGTTCAGTAACCAAAGGGTGCCGCTCAGAAAGTAAAGAAGCGGTGAGAAAAACTATAACTCCTGGGGGTAAAGGCAGCATATGTTCTTGAAACTCACTTTCCCCTCACGTGCGGTGAGGGCAGAGGGAGGTGCGCGTGTTGGAGGTAGGTGCATTGGAGGTGCTCTCTCTGATGCCATCTTGTGGGTATTTTTATGGCTAGTGGGCCAGTGGTCAGACTATTGAGTAGCCAGGTTCTAAGGGGGGCCTGGGGTGGGCCTGGGGGTGCCGCTCAGGAGTGAGTACTTGCCCCATATGTGCAAGGCCCTGTCCTCTGTTCCCAGCACCACAAACGAAACAATGCAGAACAAAGCCTTGTTGGCTGTGATGCGATGTCACCACGGTCCTTTGGGAAGAAACAGAGGAAAACACGGAAGAGTCCAGTCGCCTCATCTCCCCCCACCTCTGTCTCTGCCTGTGCTAGGGATGGGGCTGGTGCCACCACCTCTTGGATGCAAGGCTGCACTCCAGGTCTGTGCTTCGTGCTGTACGTTGTGTCCACAGGCAGCTGTGCAGGGATAGAATCCCGCAGGCAGGGCTGGGAGGCTGCGGCAGGGGCATTGAGAGTTTAAGGCCAACCTTAAACTTTCTAACATGGCCACGTCCCCCAGGCTTCTGAGTCATTTGTTTGGGGCTCATCCTCTATTTTCTACTAAAAATGAGCTGCTGGGGGCCTAGGCGAGCACAGGGCCTTGAGGTGAAGCTATATGTGCTTCTTGGGGTGGATGAGTCTTACCAGCCCAGGAAGTCCCAGACCTTAGCGGCTTCCCCCGTCCACTGCTCTCTTCCCTTCATCCCGGGTCAAAAACAGCTCCGAGTTCTCCTGCCTGGGAACAGACTCCCCTCAACTCAGAGGAAGCTCAGAAAAGTTTGTTCATGTTGAAATAGAAATGAGTAATTTTGTTGGGTGTAGTGGCACATGCCTGTGATCTGAACACTCAGGAGGCTGAGGCAGGAGACTCACTGTGAATTTAAGACCAGCCTGGACTACTGGCGAGACTCTGTCTCAAACAAACAAACAAACAAACAAATTTTTATGGAAGTGGAGCCAGCCTCCTTGTTGGTTAAAGTCACAGCAATAAAAGCAGGTGGGCATAGTGGTCCACACCTGTGTTCCCAGCTACCTGGGAGGTAGATTTAAAGTCAGCTTGGGCCACATTAGTGAGACTGTATTTCAAAATAAAATATTAAAAGGGTAAGCATGCAGCTCTGTGGTAGAGTGCCTCTAGGTGCAGTACCTCGTGCAGGGCAGGGGCACTGATTCTCTAATTGTGTCAGCCAGGCTTGAACTCAACTATATAGCCCAGTCTGGCCTCAAACTCATGGTGATCCTCCTGCCTCAGCTTCCAGAATGCTGCGATTATAATTGCGTACCACTGCGCCTGGCTCCCTGCATATTTATTAACAGTGACCTCTCAGAATATGTGAGGGATAAATAATTGCTGTATTTTTAGCCTTTTCTCTGCTTACAGCCTAGATCAGTGACAGTGAACCTTTCAAGGACCGAGTGCCCAGACTGTAACCCAAAACCCACTTATTTATGGCAAAGCGCCAACACTGCCATGAAACCTGAATGGTGAGGTTTTAGTTTAGAAAAACACAACTGTTGTCCCCTGCTCAGCTGCTGGGGCAGCTTGGCTTGAGCGCTGACAGGGCGGCTCTGACAGGGCGGCTCTGCCTGCCTGCGGCCATCGCCATGGGAGGACGGAGTCTTCTCAAAGCCCTGGCTGAGATGGCCTCCCCGACTAATCTCTGTCCCTTTCTCTCCTCCTAATTTCACTCCCAGCTGGGAGGCACCAGAATTCAATTGACAGCACCTGGAGGATTTTTTCCAATGATTGATTTAATAATGTAGCAAATCTTGATAGTTTAATAGAACCCTAAAGGAGCCCATCTTTCCTAGTTCCTATTGATTAGTAACCCCGTTTTCAATACTTCCCTTTCTCTTTGTCCAAGAAAGCATGCTTCCTCTGGGAACTCTTGCTGTTGAAGTGTGTCCTCCGGTGGCATTTTGATTGGATGTATTCCATTTTCTACTTCCAGAGCCGCAGCGACTGTTTGCCTACTGTCCTCCGTGGGCGTGCGATTAGGGTCCCTTCCAACCTTGACTCTGGGCCCCACTTCTCATGAGAGATAAGGGCCTAGAGTACCTGGTGTGCTCTGGCTTCAGTCCAGCCAGCGTAGCCCAGAGGCAAATAACTCAGTCAGCAGCAGTAAGCTACACCTGGACGCATAGAAATGGCCTTTTAAGGGGAAGAAAGCATCAAGCCACCAAGAGGGAATGTTCCTGTGCAGCTACATGGAGCTATAAAAAGCACATAATTTAGACACATTTTCAGTTGCCCTGTGTTCCCTATCTGTATTATGAAAGTATATGTGTTCATTTGAATTTTTTATACCAGGCTGACATTTGAACAGTTCTCGTCACCTGTGCAGCTGTTTTCCTTAAATGCATTAGTTACATGTTGCACAATGTGCCTTTATTAAAAAGCCAGACCAAAAAGAATACAAAGAAGCTGGGGGTGGCTGTGCACGCCTGTAATCCCAGAATGGGAGGCTGAGGCAGGAGGATCTCTGCAAGTTCCAGACCAGCCTGGGCTACAAAATGAGCTCAAGGCCAGCCTGAACTGCATAGGGAGGGAGACCCTGTCTCAAAAAGATAAAAAACAAATCAGGAAACTGAGGCAGGAGCACAGTGAGTTCAAGGCCAGCCTGCAGTGCATAGTGAAACCCTGTCTCCCCCAGTTCCAAGAAGGCCTTCACATTTTGCTTAACATTTTAGATTATGAAATTTCTTTTTTTCTTTCTTTTGATTTTTTAAAATCAGGATCTTACTATATAGTTTAGTCTGGCCTTGAACTTGCTCAGGAGCACTGGCTGATCTAAAACTTTCTTCAATCCTCCTGCTTCAGCCTTCTGAGTGTTGGAATTACAAGCATGTACCACCACCTCACTCAGCAAGATTATGAGATTTTCAAATTCAAACCAATGTAAGAATTTGCATAATGTTGCCTCTATTACCATTTGATTTTAAATGGATAGAAATTAAGCCATGTAATGTCTGAGGGACACAGGGTTAAAGCCTGGCATCAAGGTTAATTTAAAAACCAATAGTTGGCCTCCTGTGCCAACATTCTCTTCCATTTAGGGTCTCTCTCTCTCTTTCTTCCATTTGAAACACTAGTTTACAATCTAGTGAGCTGGTTTTCTATTTATAGTGTCTTCACCTTAAATGTTAACAATTATTTCTTTTTTTTCAGCAATTATTTCTAAAACATGGAAAAGGACACCTACTTTTACATAAAACAAAAACTACACTAGCAAAGAGAATCCCCACAAGTTGACAGTAGTAATACTCACAATATGAAAGCAATTAGTGCAAATGAGAAGTTTACCTAACGCTAGGCATAGTGGTACATATCTGTAATTCCCACACTCTGCAGGCTGAGGCAGGATCACCATAAGTTCCTGGCCATCCCTGGGCTCCGTAGTGAGTTCAAGGCCAGCCTGAGCTACATAGCGAGAAAAAAAAAAAACCAACACAAAGTTTACCTATTAATAATCGCCCAACTCTTGTCAGCTGAAGACCTTAGTTAGAGAAAGAAAGTGTAACCAAGCAGAAATAGAAATGAAAATGTAAATGGGATCCAACTCTAAAGCCTCCCAGCTTGTGTCTTTAGTGAGAAAGATGTGAACTATGAGTCCAAGTATTATAGACAGCTAACTTAGGTAGAAATCTAGTAGGCAGCCAGACAGGGCTGGAGGGAGTCAGCACAGAGGAGGAGAGTCCCTCAGGGATGCAGCTGGAGGCTCATCTGGAGATTGAAGTCACAGTGGCCGGATTCACACACTTCCCTAAGGGGTGAAGGAGGCTTGGGATTATTGGCGTCACTCTTTTGGGATTTCCCATCGTCTCCTTAGCCATGGGCCATCCTCTCCTGCCTATTCAGATGAAAAAAACTAAGATTAAGACGGCTAAACCTAAAGACAAGGCCAAGACTACAGATTACCAAGGTTAACAATGTCACCCATGTGCCCTTGCTACCATTGGATCGATATTACCTAAGCGACTACACTTGCACTCTTACTGGTTGATCATAATTTTGACCCACGTTGCACCAGCCTCATGACTTTGCGCTATAGAACTTCCTTTGAGAAGTGGGCTCCTTGGCAACCCATTCAGGACCCCTCCTGTCTCTCAGGAGCTGTTCCCATCCCCCCTTTCCTATTCCTATTTCCTATTCCTTTTCTCACATAAATTTTCCTACTCTTGGTCACCACTGTTCCTTAGAATTCCTTCTTCAACTTTAGGGAACAAGAACTTGGCGTACTTGACACCTAGCATTTTTCCTATGTCGCAAGGATCACTGGTATGGGTTTTCAGGCTTCGATGCAGCTTTGCATCCCCTGAGATTCAATTTTGTCAAGACGCTTATAAAAAACTGCATGGAAACGAATAAATAAATCAAAGTCTGCACGTGTTCGATATGCACTGACAGGCGTGTGCGGTACGGATGAACACATCTGCGCATGTGCCTGCCCGAAAGCGCTAACACATCCTTGGACCCCGGCGCAGAGCGCTGAGCGAACGGCATTCTCACAGGCTAGCATTAGGGCCCCGCCAGACCTCGCTGTTCTGTTTCTACAACGACTGGCACCCATCCGCTCTGTCTTCACCACACCCACGCCTGGCCCCTGCATCCACAGACAATTTAGCGTATTTAATCCGCTGCTTTTCATTTGAATGTGTGCCGTGGAAACTGCAGGGTCTTATGCGCTTGTAGTTTTGAGTACGTGAACAGCCTTCCGTCATGCATTGCAAAGCGCCATGTTTAAGGAGCTACTCTTGTGTGCTGGCACGCATTTCACCCCCCACGCCCGCCACTATCTCTGGAAAGGCCGCCCCGGCTGCTTCTAACCCCTGTGTAAGCAGCACTGCCCCTGTGTGCTCTCTCCCAGACCAATCCACTGCGTGCAAACCTGGATCTCATTGTGCTCTTGAGCGAGTGTAAGAACCCAGTCTTTGTCACTAATTTACATGTAAACTAGTCTATATTTTTTATCTAACTTTATAGCGGTACAGTTCATGTGTACGTCTTCAAATGATCTAGTTTCCATAGGTGATGCTGGACCTGGGTCACATTTTAGTTTTTCTATATAATGAGCCAGCTTTGCCAGTATCTCCTAAGTAATCTGTTCCTTCAGTGACTTGTGGTTCCTGCTGGACACGGACGTGTCTCCGCATTCCTCTCCCTGGTCAGGCAGAACCCGCAACCTCTGAGAAACAAGAACTTGTGCGGACAAGCCTGGGCAGCCCACCCCCTTTCTGCTCTCTCATCCCATGGCAAGTCAATGGAGGGTCAGGGAGTTTCTTCATAAGCATGAAGGCAAGAATCATCTTCTTTGAATTTTATTCTCTAACTTCCTTACACTCAATAGGAGAAGTCATTGTTTGAAGTCACTACATCTGTTTAGCTAAAAGGGGGGAGACGAAGGCCAGCTCAGGAAAGCAAAGCACATCACAAAGGGGGGGGGCAGGATGAAAGGGAGGTTGGAAAGGACAAACGCCTTCATCTGCCTTTCAGAGTGACTCTGCATAGGGTGGCTGGCTGGGACCCTCGGAAACCCGTAAATGCAGTCTCCAAAACTTGCTTTGGTTTTAAAACAGGGTCTCACACCAGTCAGGCTGGCCTTGAACTCTCAGTGATCCTCCTGCCTCAGCTTCTTGAGTGCTATGATTCTAGGCGTGTGCCACCACACTCAGTTGGGGTTGTCAAAACTTTAAACTAAATGGCTTGAGGAAACATTGTGCTAAATATAAGCTATTGTATATCCATACCTCATAAAATATAAGGGCCCATAACTATTAACATATTTGTGGTACTCTAAATTTAAACACATTTGTCATAATAAAACGTTCATTCAATACTAAATGCCAAGCTGGGTATGGTGGCGAAAGCCTGTAACCCCAGCACTCGGGAGGCTGAAGCAGGAGAATCGTTGTGAGTTCAAGACTAGCCAGGGCTACAAAGTGAGCTCAAGGCCAGCCTGAACTGCATAGAGACCCAGTCTCAAAAAAACAAACAAGCAAAAATCCTAAATGCCCATGCGGAAGCAGAATACTCTGATGACCCCTCCCTTGGTGCACACAAGAACCTGCTGTGAGGCACATTCCCTGCTTACCCTGAGGGAGCAGAGGTCAGGAGGACCGTGGCTCGAGACCCTCTCATACCAAGCAGTGGGTCATCACTGCAACCCCGGAAGGGAAGTACTCTGGTGACTGGCAGGGCGAAGGTGCTCAGCGGACTTTGCGGGGAAGGAAATAGTTGAAAAAATTTGTTGGCCTGCCGACTGGGGCACCAGGCAACAGCAAGGTTTCCCGGCCCGCGTTCGATGCTCCGCGTGCGCGTCGCCTTGAGAGCCCGCCAGTCACGCGGCCCAGACAGGTTTGCGTTTTCTGTACTTCAGACTTGTGCAGCGGCAGTACGGTCTGGAGCCACGCTAACTTCTTTACCCTCACCCGGCCGAGGACTCCTCGTTCACCTGGCCCCCAGCGAGCTGGACTAGCACGGGTTCTTTATGCCAGCCTCAATTACTCCATCTGTGACACTCACTCCCACGGCACACTTTACACCAGAGTGCATGGGTGGCGGACAGGGTTCACAGCGGCTGCCTGCGGGGTCGGGAGGGGAGGAGCTGAGAACCGAGGCGGAGCACGGACAGCGAGGGGGAAGTGGGCACAGGAGGCCAATTGAGATGGCAGGCGGAGTTCGCGCGCACAGGGTGCGGAGTGGGCGCCAGGCAGGTCTGGACGGCGGGCAGCCCAGGGCGAGCTGAGCAGGAGCCGGATAGGCCCGGAGCGCAGGCGTTGAGCTCGTGAGGTGTTCACTGGACGCCTGGTGAGAGGCCGAGTCAGGGTGAGCTGCTGCACCCCAGCGCTGGGCGCTCAGGTGAGGGCCATCGTCTGTCCCGTAAGCCCCAGGCCTGCTTTTCCCCGATATAACTTAGCTTTGTCCTATGTCCATGTGCCCTGCTTTACTCTGATAAGTTTACAGGTGGCAAATTTTATGAGCAAGGCCCATTTATTTATCAATTTGGCCTTCGGATTGTGCTATGCAGCTGGGAGGTTTTCCTGTTCTTGTTTTTTCCAGTGTGTTGGGTGTGGCCAACTTCTGCTAGTTATCTGTTTGCACAGACAAGTTACCAAGTCATTCTGCCTCAGCATTTGCACTCCAAATGGAGCAACCCCGAAGCATCTATTCCTGCTGTTCTGCGGGACATGCGGTACCTCACAGCCGGCGAAGCCTGCTCTGTGCTCGTAGTTAATTCATAAGGCTTGCGCAAGTGTAGCAGGAGCCAGCAGTCCAAAACAGGGCCCGGCAGGAGCAAAGCAAAGTCTCATTCTGAGGAGCTCCTGGCATAATTAAACTAAAAACTCCAAACTCAGAACTAAGGGGTCCAAGCAGGAATGGCAGCTGGACTCAGGAAGCAGGGCCTCTGACCAGGCAAGGCCACCTCATGGGCACGTGAAGCAGCACTGCCCATGTCCCAGGCTAGAGCGGCATCAGGGAGGACGTGTGGACAGTTCAGGACCCTGGTGGTCAGCGCACATGCGCGTGCGCACACACACACACACACACACACACACACATGCACAAACACACACATGTGCATGCACAAGGACCTACTCTTTTCAGGCCTTTACGGACGGGTGTGACGAGGTATCCAGGCTGTGGTACCCCAGAGCTTTCCACTGCAGCCCCGGATGGGTCAGGGAACTGGGGAAGATAGGCTCTGAATGCAATTAACACAACCCGACATCCCAATGGGAATACAATAGTTATTCCTTACTCATGTGACAGTCCACTGTGAATCGGCTGGGAAGTGAGTAGAGGTTATTCCACACAGTCGTTTGGGGACCCAAGAGCCAACACCTTCCATCCGGTGGCCCAAGGATCTTTTTTAAATTTAATTTTTAGTGTTATTTTGCAGTACACAGTGATTACTGTCCTCGTGAGAAGTTGGGACATGTACACAACACATCTGAATTATTATTTCATTCCCTACTCTTCCTCCTCCATTTCTCGGTCCCCTTCCTTCTGTAAAAGACCCATCTCCCTATTTCCTACTATCTTTTATGTTGCTTTTTTTTGAGGCAGGGTCTTTCTATGTAGTGCTGGCTGGCCTTGAACTCACAGCAATTCTCCTGCCTCAGCCTACCAAGCGCTGGGATTGTAGGCGTGTACCACCATGTCCAGCACCTTATTTTTTAAAAAATATATTGAGTTTGTCTTATAAAAGAAACCATGTGGCATTTAAGTTTTCAATGTAAAGGTCTTTTACTTCCTTTTAAAATTGATTCCTAGGTATTTCAATTTTTTGTATGCTGTTGTGAAAGGTGTTGTTTCCCTAATTTCTCTCTCAGTGAGCTTGTTATTCATGTACAGGAAGGCTATTGATTTTTGAGTGTTGACTTTGTTTTTTTTTTTTTTTTTGGTACCAGGAGTCGAACTCCAGACCTTGCTCTTGCCAGGCAGCCACTTATGCTAGCTGAGCTATATCTCTGGCCCTCAGTGTTGACTTTATATCCAGCTATGCTACTGAATTTGATTGTTAAATCTAGATGTCAAAAAAATGTAGCCATCTTTTGGGTCTTCTATATAGAGTATCATGTCATTCACAAATACTGATAATTTAATATCTTCCTTTCCTATCCTTATTCCTTTTATTTCTTTCTCTGCTCTAATTGCTCTGGCTAGTGTTTCCAGAACTACATTGTACTAAAGTGGTGACAGTGAGCACCCTTGTCTTGTTCCTGATTTTTGAGTGAAAGCTTTCAGTTTTTGTGCCTTTAGTATGATGTTGAGTATTGGTTTGTCATAAATGGCTTTTATCAGATTGAGATAAAGACCATCTATTCCATCAATTCCAATTTCTGCAGGGTTTTTATCTTGATCTATCGGGACGATCATTTGGCTTTGGCCTTGGCTCTGTTAATATGGTGTATTGCACTTACTGATTTGTGTGTGTTGAACCCGCCCTGCCTCCCCGGGGTGAATCCTACTTGGTCATGGAGTATAACCGTCTCGAGGATGGGCTGCATTCTGTTTGCCAGTGTCTTACTGAGGACTTTTGTGTCTGTGTTCCCTAGGGAGATTGGCCTGTAGTTCTCTGTTTTGGTTGGATCCTACTCTGGTTTCGGGATCAGGGTAAGGCTTGCTTCCGGGAATGAATTTGGGAGTAGTGCTTCCCTTTGAATTTCATTAACGAGTTTGAGAAGTGGCAGCATTAGGGCTTCCCTCAATTTCTTGTACAAGTGAGCAGTGACTCTGTGAGGGCTCGAGCTTTTCTTTGTTGGTAAGTTTTTCATTACAACTTCTACTTCATTGATGTTGGTTTATTTAGAGTTTTTATATCTTCTTGGGTCAGTTTTGGTAGTTCGTGTGTATCTAGGAACGCATCCATTTCTTCTGTGTTTTCCATCTTATTAGAATATAGGTTCTGAAAGCAGATATTGATGCTCTTTCGGATTTCTGCAGGATCTGTTGTGATTTCACCCTTTTCATTCCTAATTCTGTGAATTTGAGTCTTTTCTTTCCTTTTTTTGATAGGGTTGTCTAAGGGGTTGTCAATTTTATGTAATCTTTCAAGAACTCACTCTCTGATTCATTGCTTCTTTGTATTATTTTATTAGTCTCCATTGCATTAATTTCTGCTCTGATCTTTATAATCTCCTCCCTCATACAAGATTTTTGCTTGACTTGTTCTTCTTTTTTCTAGAAGCTTGAAGTTCACCATTAGGTTGTTTATTTGAGCTTGATCTGTTTTTCTGATATATTCACTGCTATAAATTTCCCTCATAAGGCTGCTTTCCCTGTGTCCCATAAATTCTGGTATGTTGTATTGGCATTATTGTTGAGTTGTAGAAACTGTCTAATTTCTTCTTTAACTTCATTGTTCAGGAGGGTATTATTTAATTTCCATGTATCTATGAAGTTTTGAGGCCAGGGACTTAGATCAGCAGCACAGAAGCTGCCTAGCAAGCGTAAGGTCCTGAGTTCCGTTCCTGGTACCCACCCCAAAATGAAGCTTTGGTCATTGCTTTTGCCAGTGATGTCCAATTTCACTGGGCTATGGTCTGATCATATGCATATGATAATTTCAGTTCCTTTGCGTTTACTGAAGCCTGTTCTCTGAGCCAGGATGTGGTCTATTTTGGAGACCGTCCGCGTACACCTGAGAAGAATGTGCATTCTCATGTTGTGGGCTGGAATACTCTGTAGACATCTACTAAGTGCATTTGTTCAAAACTTTTGTTCATTTCTTTGTTTCTTGCCCGGTTGATCTATTTGTGGACTCTCTTAACAAGCTGTGACAGGAAATGAGCATGACAGGTCTTTCTGCTTCCTGTTATCAATTTCCCGAGTGTGGAGAGGCGCCTCAACCTGTGCTTCCACCAACAAGAAAACAGTACGCTGGGAAGATGTTGTGCCTATCAGACAAAACAATCTTTGACTCTTTTTACTAACATAACTGGATCACTAGGCCTTATGCTTACAGTAGGAAGTTCAATTTGGTCATAGCAGCTAGGCTTTTTTTCCCTTGTAAGATACAGTTGTATAATTCTAAATGACCCAGCCACACAAATGAGGCATTCAGTGTGACATTCCAGGGCCTGCGTTGGTGGTATAGTGGTGAGCATAGCTACCTTCCAGTGTGACATTCCGATTAAACATTATCAGATATAAACACACACTAGAAATACTGAGTTCCAGCGTGACAGTCAGAGGCTGTCAGAAAATTTTAATAGTTTTGGTTTTGGAGTTTTGTTTGCACTGAAAATAAATTTATAGTTTAGAGTCTTTTCCTGGTTGATTTTCACTGAAAGTTAAAAGTGCATAGAGACAGGAGAAGACAGATGACTGCCACCCAGATGGCAAAGTGCGCAGAGCAACTTCTAGCCCAGAGCTGCTGGCAGGCAGGGCACTGAAGGTCAGGACCAGTCTGGTGCCCGATGCTGGCTGTCTTTGGAGTGACAAGATGATTAAACACATGCTGACTGGTGGTTTCCAGAGGTTTCTCATCTACAGCACCAGTCACCTAAAGCCCTCAGCACCCCTTGCCTTCCCTTTATTCAGCTGCTTCTGGGTTGCGTGCTTTATGATAAAAAGGTCAGTGTAAGTGACGTACTTTCCTCCCTTCTGGGAAGGCTGAGACAGTCTGCCAGAAGCTCAGCGAATGCCAGTTTGCATGTGGTGTTTGATATGGGAACAATCTCGGGGACAGAACCCTATGCTGTGGGGTCTGCTCCAGTTCCCTGAAGTTTGTGTCAGAACTGAGTCAGACCACCAGGAGCCCTGGCTGGCGTCCACAGAGAACCAGAGAGACTTTCACACAGTGCATGTCAGGAGTGTCGAGAGGTGTGCGTGTAAGGAACAGTGCTTTTCCCCGCATATTTGGTGTGCTTTCCTCCTATGCCTCCCCGTCTCATCCTACCCCAGCTCTGTCTTGCACAATTAGGGAAATTGCAAGTGTGCGCAGAGTCCAGCTTATCCACCCACGCTTTGTTCACTCAGTCCCACCCCGGCCAAAATATCCCTTTTCCACCAAGAGTGTGGTGTACACCTGTAATCCAGCTCTCAGCAGGCTGAGGACTGTTGCCAGTTTGATGCCAGCCTGGGTTACATACTAAATTTAAGGTGAGCCTAGAGTACACATTGAGAGCCTGTCTCAAAAAACCCAAACCGAGGCCAGGTGTGGTGGCGCACACCTGGAATCCCAACCCTTGGGAGGCTGAGACGGAAGGATCCCTGTGAGTTTGAGGCCAGCCTGGACTACAAAATGAGCTCAAGGCCAGCCTAAACTGCATAGTGAAACTCTGTCTTAAAAAGAAAAAAAGAAAGATAACAATAAAAACCAACTAACAACCCTTCCACTCCTCAAACCCCGCCCCCAGACTCCCACAAGTTCCTTTTTAACAACTTGAAGGTGAAGGTGTGTACATAGAGGGCCGGGCTGCCCTGACAGAGCCTGGTTCAGAACCAGAAGCACTTGTGAGCCGTATGAGGTGGCTATGCCCTCTGGGGTCCCAGTTAGTGGGGCATGGTCTAGAGCGAGGTCTCCAGCCTTTTGATTTTTCTTGGGTTGCAGTGAGTGAAGATGATTTGTCCTGGGCCACATAGGACATACATCACAGAGTCCATGTGTATAAGTAACACAACTTCCTTATCTTTTCATATTTGAACTTATTCAGTTATTGAACAAAATAACACAAGCTCAGGTTTAATGACACATACGAAAAGTACAGCCTGCCTAATGTAGATGCTGGTCTTTGCAGGCGCACACACGTGTGTGCTGGTTGAGATACTACTATCAGTATCGCTGTGTTGTACTCACAAGTTACACAAGCACATGTGACATGTGAGCACGCAGGCTTCAGTGTGACTGTGTGTGGCTGTAGCAGGAATGGGAGGTGGCGTTTCACAGCCCATACCTTCCCCTACACAGCATTCCCCTGCCGCCTACACAGATGGCTCGAGGTCTGCAAAACTGAGTCGTGAAAGATATCACTGAAGGTCACACGACTGGCTCACAAGTGTGTGATCTCATGGGGCCCCATTACCAGCTGTCCAGGGCCACAGGGCCTGGGGGCCAGAGGCTGGACATATCTGGTCTAGAAGAATTCAGGTGGCTATGCCCATAAAGAGAGACCTAGCCCAGGAAGGGCCAAAGCAGGGTGGGAGCCCATCTCCCATGTCCACAGGCGGCTCTGGCCTTGTGGGGGTGATTCCTCTTCTGATCTCAAATTGCAGCCTGCGTCTTACCACCAACCCCACTGCTCCCAGACACAAGGCATGCTGTCCCATCAGCCACTGCCTGGGACTTGGTGCTCTGTAGGACTAGGGACCTTTTCCTATTCCTCTTGAAATGGGGGGAGATGCTCCGCAAATTGCCTTTTCTCCACTACTGGGCGGTACTTCTCCCGAGACTAGTCTCTTGTCTCGGGCCAGCCCAGCGGTGTCACCCCAAGGGCACACAGAATGCTGGTCGTGGTGTCATCTAACCACTCCCTCTACTACTCAGGCAATTTTTAATTTGACCTCACAGCATTACAGCCACTAACCATTCCCCAAGGCAGGGTTGGCTGCTTTCCCTGGGTGGGTGAGGCAGAAATACCTCCAATAGCCTGAGCCGGACATAGATCACCATCTCCTAGCACTCAGAGCATTGCCTTGCCAGGCAGGTACACATGATCCCACTCATTCCTTTATAGAGTTTGACTGAAGAAATGAAACCAAAACCCAGGATGATTAAGCAACTCACTTGGGGCCATAAAAGAAGAAGCAAGTCAAGGACTCGCTCCCAGAACTGTGTCATTCAAGCGAGACCTCTGCTCTTTCCATTTCTCATATCCCCCACCCCTGCACCTCTGAGCTTGAGAGAAACTAAAATTTGAGAATCTCTGGCCAACGTGTCACTCTGGTGCCGTCTGGGGTGTGTTTGGGATCCCAGGGTATTATTAGGGATGGAAAAAGTGAGGAACTGCAGTCGGTAGAGGCAGCACTCACACCGTGTGATCCTGGTGGCGTGCTCACGGGTCAGCCAGCACACACCTGGCCTTTGATCGACTTGTGGACCGAATTCAGGGAAGTACCTGCCAATGAATCAACTCCTTTTCTGCTGTTGCTTTAGTTCTGAAAAGCAATGAAGGTGCTCATCAAGAAAAGCCAGCCACTGCCAAAGATAGAATTAGGTGAGGCCTGGAAATAAATTCGAATTTATCTGTTTATTTTTGTCTCTTTGAGACAGGGTTTTGCTAGGTAGTTCAGGCTGGCCTGGAGCTCACTTTGTCACCCAGGCTGGTCTTGAACTCGCAGCACTCCTCCTGCTGCAGCCTTCTGAGTGCTGGGATTGCAGGCGTGCCCACCACGCCCGGCTGCCTTATTGTGAAAGGTTCGCTCAGTCCTTGTTTGCTGTTCTCATTTGTTTCCTTCTTCCTGTCATTCTGCTTGAGGCAGAGCAAGGGGCAGAGAGGTATTCTTGCCCTGATTTGTTTGATGGTTTGTATCACACATGGTGAATTTCAGGACTACATACCCGGGGCCAGGGCTTGTGGCTCAGAGGTGGAGGCCCTGGGTTCAACCTTCGGTTATGAAACAACAGATACACACTCACATGGTGAATAATGTGCCGCTGCTGTGGTGGTGTATGACTGTAATCCTGGCACACAGGAGGCTGGGGCAGGAGCATTGCTGTGGGTTTGAGGCCGGCCTGGGCTACATAGCAAGATCCTGCCTCAAAAAAAGAAAAAATTAAATAAAATACAATAGAAAAACTGGGGGTGGGGTTGTAGCTCAGTGGCACAGCATCTGCCTGGCAAGTACAAGGTCCTGAGTTTGATCCCAGTACCAAAAAAATAAAATAAAATAAAACAAAACAGGGCTGGGCATGGTGGTGCATGAATCCAACAGAATGAATCGACCACGCAAGGCAAGCAGGGGAAGAAAGGGAGCCAACAACAGGAAAATGACATGGAAAGGATAGATCAATACATCAGTTAATCATCAATTAACCATCAATGTCAATGGTCTTAATTCATCAATTGAAAGCAGCAGACTGGGATAATGGATCAAGAAGCAAGATCCAACAAAACACTGCATATAAAAGTTACTTTTTTGAGCCAGTGTGGTGGCATATGCCTATAATCCCAGCACTTGGGAGGCTGAGGCAGGAGAATTGCGAATTTAAGACCAGCTTAGGCTGCAAAGTGAGGCCAAGGCCAGCCTGAACTGCATAGCAAGACCCTGTCTCAAAAAGACAAAAAAAGAGAAACACTTTATTTATTTATTTATTTTTGAGACACCGTCTCAGTCCATTATCCAGGCTGGCCTTGAACTCATTATATAGCCCAGGCTGGCCTTGAACTTGGGGTAATCTTTCTGCCTCAGCCTCCTGAGTGCTGGGATGACAGATGTGCACCACCATACTTGTCCAAGGATTAAAAAGGAAATTCACAGAGTGAAAGTCAAAGGGTGGAAAAAAAAACTCCATGTAACAGGAAACTCAGAAAAAAGCAGTAGCTATTTTATTTGGAGACAAAATGGATTTTAAGCCAAGACTGATCAAGAGAGAAAGAGAAGGTCACTACATCCTTGTAAAGGGAACAATCCAAGAGGAAGAGATAACAATCAAATATATATGCAACAAATACCAGTGCACCCAAACAAATATTAACAGATATGAAGAATCAGATAAACAGTAATACAATTGCAATGGGGATCTCAGTACTCACTGTCACAAAAAGACGGATCAACTAGACAATAAATCAACAATGAAATATTAGAACTGACCAAACTTTTGAAGAAATGGACATAGTAGATGTCTATAGAGTGTTCTACCCACATCAGAATACATATTCTTCTCAGCTGTATACAGGATGTTCTCTAAAATAGACCACATATTAGCTTATAGATATGCTTCAGGGCCAGGGTTATAGCTCAATGGCGCAAGTGCCTGCCTCACAAGCACAAGGTTCTGAGTTCGATTCCTGATACAAAAGAAAAAAGAAAGAAAGAAAAGACATACTTCAGTAAATGCAAAGGAATTGAAATTATCCCACGCATGTTATCAGACCATAGTGCAATGAAATTGGATCTCAATGGCAAAAGAAATGACAAATACTTCATAGACACATGGAAATTAAATCACACCCTGCTGAACACAAATGGGTCACATGAAATTAAAGAAGAAATTAGAAAGTTTCTACAATTAAATAGTAGTGATAATACAACATACCGGAACTAATGGAATACAATGAAAGCAGGCCTCTGAGGGAAATTTATAGCAGTGAATACTCACACCAGGAAAACAGAGTGAGCTCAAATGAAGAACCTAATTTTGAACTTCAACTGCTAGAAAAAGAAGAACAAGTCGGGCCCAAAGCTTGTATGAGGGAGGAGATTATAAAGATCAGAGCAGAAATTAGTGCAAAGGAGACTAAGAAAACAACACAAAGAATCAATGAATCCAAAAGTTGGTTCTAGCCAGGAGTGGTTGTACACACCTATAATCCCAGTAGTTGGGAGGCTGAGGTGGGAGGATCACTGCAAATTTGATGCCATCTTGGGCTATGAGTTTAAGTCCAGCCTGAAGTGCATAGTGAAACCTTGTCTCAAAAAGAGAAAAAAAGAAAGAAAATTTGGTTCTTTAAAAGATTACATAAAATTGAAAACCCCCTAGACAACCTTATTAAAGAAAGAAAAGATTCAAATCCATGCAATTAGGAATGAAATAGGTAACAAAAAAAGGAATGAAACAGGCGAAATGGCAACAGATCCTGCAGAAATCGAGATCATCAGTATGTTTTATGTTCTGTTATACATTACGGAGCTCCACGTAAGAGGTACGCAACTAAAAGCCAAGTCACCGAGTCGGAGTTTCCACTGCCCACTGTGAGAACCTGTATTCTAATAAGATGGAAAACACAGAAGAAATGGACACATTCCTAGATACACACGAACTACCAAAACTGACCCAAGAAGATATCAAAATTCTAAATAAACCAACATCAATGAAGTGGAAGATGTAATGAAAAACCTACCAACAAAGAAAAGCTCGAGCCCTCACAGAGTCACTGCTCACTTGTACAAGAAATTGAGGGAAGCCCTAATGCTGCCACTTCTCAAACTCGTTAATGAAATTCAAAGGGAAGCACTACTCCCAAATTCATTCCCGGAAGCAAGCCTTACCCTGATCCCGAAACCAGAGTAGGATCCAACCAAAACAGAGAACTACAGGCCAATCTCCCTAGGGAACACAGACACAAAAGTCCTCAGTAAGACACTGGCAAACAGAATGCAGCCCATCCTCGAGACGGTTATACTCCATGACCAAGTAGGATTCACCCCGGGGAGGCAGGGCGGGTTCAACACACACAAATCAGTAAGTGCAATACACCATATTAACAGAGCCAAGGCCAAAGCCAAATGATCGTCCCGATAGATCAAGATAAAAACCCTGCAGAAATTGGAATTGATGGAATAGATGGTCTTTATCTCAATCTGATAAAAGCCATTTATGACAAACCAATACTCAACATCATACTAAAGGCACAAAAACTGAAAGCTTTCACTCAAAAATCAGGAACAAGACAAGGGTGCTCACTGTCACCACTTTAGTACAATGTAGTTCTGGAAACACTAGCCAGAGCAATTAGAGCAGAGAAAGAAATAAAAGGAATAAGGATAGGAAAGGAAGATATTAAATTATCAGTATTTGTGAATGACATGATACTCTATATAGAAGACCCAAAAGATGGCTACATTTTTTTGACATCTAGATTTAACAATCAAATTCAGTAGCATAGCTGGATATAAAGTCAACACTGAGGGCCAGAGATATAGCTCAGCTAGCATAAGTGGCTGCCTGGCAAGAGCAAGGTCTGGAGTTCGACTCCTGGTACCAAAAAAAAAAAAAAAAACAAAGTCAACACTCAAAAATCAATAGCCTTCCTGTACATGAATAACAAGCTCACTGAGAGAGAAATTAGGGAAACAACACCTTTCACAACAGCATACAAAAAATTGAAATACCTAGGAATCAATTTTAAAAGGAAGTAAAAGACCTTTACATTGAAAACTTAAATGCCACATGGTTTCTTTTATAAGACAAACTCAATATATTTTTTAAAAAATAAGGTGCTGGACATGGTGGTACACGCCTACAATCCCAGCGCTTGGTAGGCTGAGGCAGGAGAATTGCTGTGAGTTCAAGGCCAGCCAGCACTACATAGAAAGACCCTGCCTCAAAAAAAAGCAACATAAAAGATAGTAGGAAATAGGGAGATGGGTCTTTTACAGAAGGAAGGGGACCGAGAAATGGAGGAGGAAGAGTAGGGAATGAAATAATAATTCAGATGTGTTGTGTACATGTCCCAACTTCTCACGAGGACAGTAATCACTGTGTACTGCAAAATAACACTAAAAATTAAATTTAAAAAAGATCCTTGGGCCACCGGATGGAAGGTGTTGGCTCTTGGGTCCCCAAACGACTGTGTGGAATAACCTCTACTCACTTCCCAGCCGATTCACAGTGGACTGTCACATGAGTAAGGAATAACTATTGTATTCCCATTGGGATGTCGGGTTGTGTTAATTGCATTCAGAGCCTATCTTCCCCAGTTCCCTGACCCATCCGGGGCTGCAGTGGAAAGCTCTGGGGTACCACAGCCTGGATACCTCGTCACACCCGTCCGTAAAGGCCTGAAAAGAGTAGGTCCTTGTGCATGCACATGTGTGTGTTTGTGCATGTGTGTGTGTGTGTGTGTGTGTGTGTGTGCGCACGCGCATGTGCGCTGACCACCAGGGTCCTGAACTGTCCACACGTCCTCCCTGATGCCGCTCTAGCCTGGGACATGGGCAGTGCTGCTTCACGTGCCCATGAGGTGGCCTTGCCTGGTCAGAGGCCCTGCTTCCTGAGTCCAGCTGCCATTCCTGCTTGGACCCCTTAGTTCTGAGTTTGGAGTTTTTAGTTTAATTATGCCAGGAGCTCCTCAGAATGAGACTTTGCTTTGCTCCTGCCGGGCCCTGTTTTGGACTGCTGGCTCCTGCTACACTTGCGCAAGCCTTATGAATTAACTACGAGCACAGAGCAGGCTTCGCCGGCTGTGAGGTACCGCATGTCCCGCAGAACAGCAGGAATAGATGCTTCGGGGTTGCTCCATTTGGAGTGCAAATGCTGAGGCAGAATGACTTGGTAACTTGTCTGTGCAAACAGATAACTAGCAGAAGTTGGCCACACCCAACACACTGGAAAAAACAAGAACAGGAAAACCTCCCAGCTGCATAGCACAATCCGAAGGCCAAATTGATAAATAAATGGGCCTTGCTCATAAAATTTGCCACCTGTAAACTTATCAGAGTAAAGCAGGGCACATGGACATAGGACAAAGCTAAGTTATATCGGGGAAAAGCAGGCCTGGGGCTTACGGGACAGACGATGGCCCTCACCTGAGCGCCCAGCGCTGGGGTGCAGCAGCTCACCCTGACTCGGCCTCTCACCAGGCGTCCAGTGAACACCTCACGAGCTCAACGCCTGCGCTCCGGGCCTATCCGGCTCCTGCTCAGCTCGCCCTGGGCTGCCCGCCGTCCAGACCTGCCTGGCGCCCACTCCGCACCCTGTGCGCGCGAACTCCGCCTGCCATCTCAATTGGCCTCCTGTGCCCACTTCCCCCTCGCTGTCCGTGCTCCGCCTCGGTTCTCAGCTCCTCCCCTCCCGACCCCGCAGGCAGCCGCTGTGAACCCTGTCCGCCACCCATGCACTCTGGTGTAAAGTGTGCCGTGGGAGTGAGTGTCACAGATGGAGTAATTGAGGCTGGCATAAAGAACCCGTGCTAGTCCAGCTCGCTGGGGGCCAGGTGAACGAGGAGTCCTCGGCCGGGTGAGGGTAAAGAAGTTAGCGTGGCTCCAGACCGTACTGCCGCTGCACAAGTCTGAAGTACAGAAAACGCAAACCTGTCTGGGCCGCGTGACTGGCGGGCTCTCAAGGCGACGCGCACGCGGAGCATCGAACGCGGGCCGGGAAACCTTGCTGTTGCCTGGTGCCCCAGTCGGCAGGCCAACAAATTTTTTCAACTATTTCCTTCCCCGCAAAGTCCGCTGAGCACCTTCGCCCTGCCAGTCACCAGAGTACTTCCCTTCCGGGGTTGCAGTGATGACCCACTGCTTGGTATGAGAGGGTCTCGAGCCACGGTCCTCCTGACCTCTGCTCCCTCAGGGTAAGCAGGGAATGTGCCTCACAGCAGGTTCTTGTGTGCACCAAGGGAGGGGTCATCAGAGTATTCTGCTTCCGCATGGGCATTTAGGATTTTTGCTTGTTTGTTTTTTTGAGACTGGGTCTCTATGCAGTTCAGGCTGGCCTTGAGCTCACTTTGTAGCCCTGGCTAGTCTTGAACTCACAACGATTCTCCTGCTTCAGCCTCCCGAGTGCTGGGGTTACAGGCTTTCGCCACCATACCCAGCTTGGCATTTAGTATTGAATGAACGTTTTATTATGACAAATGTGTTTAAATTTAGAGTACCACAAATATGTTAATAGTTATGGGCCCTTATATTTTATGAGGTATGGATATACAATAGCTTATATTTAGCACAATGTTTCCTCAAGCCATTTAGTTTAAAGTTTTGACAACCCCAACTGAGTGTGGTGGCACACGCCTAGAATCATAGCACTCAAGAAGCTGAGGCAGGAGGATCACTGAGAGTTCAAGGCCAGCCTGACTGGTGTGAGACCCTGTTTTAAAACCAAAGCAAGTTTTGGAGACTGCATTTACGGGTTTCCGAGGGTCCCAGCCAGCCACCCTATGCAGAGTCACTCTGAAAGGCAGATGAAGGCGTTTGTCCTTTCCAACCTCCCTTTCATCCTGCCCCCCCCCTTTGTGATGTGCTTTGCTTTCCTGAGCTGGCCTTCGTCTCCCCCCTTTTAGCTAAACAGATGTAGTGACTTCAAACAATGACTTCTCCTATTGAGTGTAAGGAAGTTAGAGAATAAAATTCAAAGAAGATGATTCTTGCCTTCATGCTTATGAAGAAACTCCCTGACCCTCCATTGACTTGCCATGGGATGAGAGAGCAGAAAGGGGGTGGGCTGCCCAGGCTTGTCCGCACAAGTTCTTGTTTCTCAGAGGTTGCGGGTTCTGCCTGACCAGGGAGAGGAATGCGGAGACACGTCCGTGTCCAGCAGGAACCACAAGTCACTGAAGGAACAGATTACTTAGGAGATACTGGCAAAGCTGGCTCATTATATAGAAAAACTAAAATGTGACCCAGGTCCAGCATCACCTATGGAAACTAGATCATTTGAAGACGTACACATGAACTGTACCGCTATAAAGTTAGATAAAAAATATAGACTAGTTTACATGTAAATTAGTGACAAAGACTGGGTTCTTACACTCGCTCAAGAGCACAATGAGATCCAGGTTTGCACGCAGTGGATTGGTCTGGGAGAGAGCACACAGGGGCAGTGCTGCTTACACAGGGGTTAGAAGCAGCCGGGGCGGCCTTTCCAGAGATAGTGGCGGGCGTGGGGGGTGAAATGCGTGCCAGCACACAAGAGTAGCTCCTTAAACATGGCGCTTTGCAATGCATGACGGAAGGCTGTTCACGTACTCAAAACTACAAGCGCATAAGACCCTGCAGTTTCCACGGCACACATTCAAATGAAAAGCAGCGGATTAAATACGCTAAATTGTCTGTGGATGCAGGGGCCAGGCGTGGGTGTGGTGAAGACAGAGCGGATGGGTGCCAGTCGTTGTAGAAACAGAACAGCGAGGTCTGGCGGGGCCCTAATGCTAGCCTGTGAGAATGCCGTTCGCTCAGCGCTCTGCGCCGGGGTCCAAGGATGTGTTAGCGCTTTCGGGCAGGCACATGCGCAGATGTGTTCATCCGTACCGCACACGCCTGTCAGTGCATATCGAACACGTGCAGACTTTGATTTATTTATTCGTTTCCATGCAGTTTTTTATAAGCGTCTTGACAAAATTGAATCTCAGGGGATGCAAAGCTGCATCGAAGCCTGAAAACCCATACCAGTGATCCTTGCGACATAGGAAAAATGCTAGGTGTCAAGTACGCCAAGTTCTTGTTCCCTAAAGTTGAAGAAGGAATTCTAAGGAACAGTGGTGACCAAGAGTAGGAAAATTTATGTGAGAAAAGGAATAGGAAATAGGAATAGGAAAGGGGGGATGGGAACAGCTCCTGAGAGACAGGAGGGGTCCTGAATGGGTTGCCAAGGAGCCCACTTCTCAAAGGAAGTTCTATAGCGCAAAGTCATGAGGCTGGTGCAACGTGGGTCAAAATTATGATCAACCAGTAAGAGTGCAAGTGTAGTCGCTTAGGTAATATCGATCCAATGGTAGCAAGGGCACATGGGTGACATTGTTAACCTTGGTAATCTGTAGTCTTGGCCTTGTCTTTAGGTTTAGCCGTCTTAATCTTAGTTTTTTTCATCTGAATAGGCAGGAGAGGATGGCCCATGGCTAAGGAGACGATGGGAAATCCCAAAAGAGTGACGCCAATAATCCCAAGCCTCCTTCACCCCTTAGGGAAGTGTGTGAATCCGGCCACTGTGACTTCAATCTCCAGATGAGCCTCCAGCTGCATCCCTGAGGGACTCTCCTCCTCTGTGCTGACTCCCTCCAGCCCTGTCTGGCTGCCTACTAGATTTCTACCTAAGTTAGCTGTCTATAATACTTGGACTCATAGTTCACATCTTTCTCACTAAAGACACAAGCTGGGAGGCTTTAGAGTTGGATCCCATTTACATTTTCATTTCTATTTCTGCTTGGTTACACTTTCTTTCTCTAACTAAGGTCTTCAGCTGACAAGAGTTGGGCGATTATTAATAGGTAAACTTTGTGTTGGTTTTTTTTTTTTCTCGCTATGTAGCTCAGGCTGGCCTTGAACTCACTACGGAGCCCAGGGATGGCCAGGAACTTATGGTGATCCTGCCTCAGCCTGCAGAGTGTGGGAATTACAGATATGTACCACTATGCCTAGCGTTAGGTAAACTTCTCATTTGCACTAATTGCTTTCATATTGTGAGTATTACTACTGTCAACTTGTGGGGATTCTCTTTGCTAGTGTAGTTTTTGTTTTATGTAAAAGTAGGTGTCCTTTTCCATGTTTTAGAAATAATTGCTGAAAAAAAAGAAATAATTGTTAACATTTAAGGTGAAGACACTATAAATAGAAAACCAGCTCACTAGATTGTAAACTAGTGTTTCAAATGGAAGAAAGAGAGAGAGAGACCCTAAATGGAAGAGAATGTTGGCACAGGAGGCCAACTATTGGTTTTTAAATTAACCTTGATGCCAGGCTTTAACCCTGTGTCCCTCAGACATTACATGGCTTAATTTCTATCCATTTAAAATCAAATGGTAATAGAGGCAACATTATGCAAATTCTTACATTGGTTTGAATTTGAAAATCTCATAATCTTGCTGAGTGAGGTGGTGGTACATGCTTGTAATTCCAACACTCAGAAGGCTGAAGCAGGAGGATTGAAGAAAGTTTTAGATCAGCCAGTGCTCCTGAGCAAGTTCAAGGCCAGACTAAACTATATAGTAAGATCCTGATTTTAAAAAATCAAAAGAAAGAAAAAAAGAAATTTCATAATCTAAAATGTTAAGCAAAATGTGAAGGCCTTCTTGGAACTGGGGGAGACAGGGTTTCACTATGCACTGCAGGCTGGCCTTGAACTCACTGTGCTCCTGCCTCAGTTTCCTGATTTGTTTTTTATCTTTTTGAGACAGGGTCTCCCTCCCTATGCAGTTCAGGCTGGCCTTGAGCTCATTTTGTAGCCCAGGCTGGTCTGGAACTTGCAGAGATCCTCCTGCCTCAGCCTCCCATTCTGGGATTACAGGCGTGCACAGCCACCCCCAGCTTCTTTGTATTCTTTTTGGTCTGGCTTTTTAATAAAGGCACATTGTGCAACATGTAACTAATGCATTTAAGGAAAACAGCTGCACAGGTGACGAGAACTGTTCAAATGTCAGCCTGGTATAAAAAATTCAAATGAACACATATACTTTCATAATACAGATAGGGAACACAGGGCAACTGAAAATGTGTCTAAATTATGTGCTTTTTATAGCTCCATGTAGCTGCACAGGAACATTCCCTCTTGGTGGCTTGATGCTTTCTTCCCCTTAAAAGGCCATTTCTATGCGTCCAGGTGTAGCTTACTGCTGCTGACTGAGTTATTTGCCTCTGGGCTACGCTGGCTGGACTGAAGCCAGAGCACACCAGGTACTCTAGGCCCTTATCTCTCATGAGAAGTGGGGCCCAGAGTCAAGGTTGGAAGGGACCCTAATCGCACGCCCACGGAGGACAGTAGGCAAACAGTCGCTGCGGCTCTGGAAGTAGAAAATGGAATACATCCAATCAAAATGCCACCGGAGGACACACTTCAACAGCAAGAGTTCCCAGAGGAAGCATGCTTTCTTGGACAAAGAGAAAGGGAAGTATTGAAAACGGGGTTACTAATCAATAGGAACTAGGAAAGATGGGCTCCTTTAGGGTTCTATTAAACTATCAAGATTTGCTACATTATTAAATCAATCATTGGAAAAAATCCTCCAGGTGCTGTCAATTGAATTCTGGTGCCTCCCAGCTGGGAGTGAAATTAGGAGGAGAGAAAGGGACAGAGATTAGTCGGGGAGGCCATCTCAGCCAGGGCTTTGAGAAGACTCCGTCCTCCCATGGCGATGGCCGCAGGCAGGCAGAGCCGCCCTGTCAGAGCCGCCCTGTCAGCGCTCAAGCCAAGCTGCCCCAGCAGCTGAGCAGGGGACAACAGTTGTGTTTTTCTAAACTAAAACCTCACCATTCAGGTTTCATGGCAGTGTTGGCGCTTTGCCATAAATAAGTGGGTTTTGGGTTACAGTCTGGGCACTCGGTCCTTGAAAGGTTCACTGTCACTGATCTAGGCTGTAAGCAGAGAAAAGGCTAAAAATACAGCAATTATTTATCCCTCACATATTCTGAGAGGTCACTGTTAATAAATATGCAGGGAGCCAGGCGCAGTGGTACGCAATTATAATCGCAGCATTCTGGAAGCTGAGGCAGGAGGATCACCATGAGTTTGAGGCCAGACTGGGCTATATAGTTGAGTTCAAGCCTGGCTGACACAATTAGAGAATCAGTGCCCCTGCCCTGCACGAGGTACTGCACCTAGAGGCACTCTACCACAGAGCTGCATGCTTACCCTTTTAATATTTTATTTTGAAATACAGTCTCACTAATGTGGCCCAAGCTGACTTTAAATCTACCTCCCAGGTAGCTGGGAACACAGGTGTGGACCACTATGCCCACCTGCTTTTATTGCTGTGACTTTAACCAACAAGGAGGCTGGCTCCACTTCCATAAAAATTTGTTTGTTTGTTTGTTTGTTTGAGACAGAGTCTCGCCAGTAGTCCAGGCTGGTCTTAAATTCACAGTGAGTCTCCTGCCTCAGCCTCCTGAGTGTTCAGATCACAGGCATGTGCCACTACACCCAACAAAATTACTCATTTCTATTTCAACATGAACAAACTTTTCTGAGCTTCCTCTGAGTTGAGGGGAGTCTGTTCCCAGGCAGGAGAACTCGGAGCTGTTTTTGACCCGGGATGAAGGGAAGAGAGCAGTGGACGGGGGAAGCCGCTAAGGTCTGGGACTTCCTGGGCTGGTAAGACTCATCCACCCCAAGAAGCACATATAGCTTCACCTCAAGGCCCTGTGCTCGCCTAGGCCCCCAGCAGCTCATTTTTAGTAGAAAATAGAGGATGAGCCCCAAACAAATGACTCAGAAGCCTGGGGGACGTGGCCATGTTAGAAAGTTTAAGGTTGGCCTTAAACTCTCAATGCCCCTGCCGCAGCCTCCCAGCCCTGCCTGCGGGATTCTATCCCTGCACAGCTGCCTGTGGACACAACGTACAGCACGAAGCACAGACCTGGAGTGCAGCCTTGCATCCAAGAGGTGGTGGCACCAGCCCCATCCCTAGCACAGGCAGAGACAGAGGTGGGGGGAGATGAGGCGACTGGACTCTTCCGTGTTTTCCTCTGTTTCTTCCCAAAGGACCGTGGTGACATCGCATCACAGCCAACAAGGCTTTGTTCTGCATTGTTTCGTTTGTGGTGCTGGGAACAGAGGACAGGGCCTTGCACATATGGGGCAAGTACTCACTCCTGAGCGGCACCCCCAGGCCCACCCCAGGCCCCCCTTAGAACCTGGCTACTCAATAGTCTGACCACTGGCCCACTAGCCATAAAAATACCCACAAGATGGCATCAGAGAGAGCACCTCCAATGCACCTACCTCCAACACGCGCACCTCCCTCTGCCCTCACCGCACGTGAGGGGAAAGTGAGTTTCAAGAACATATGCTGCCTTTACCCCCAGGAGTTATAGTTTTTCTCACCGCTTCTTTACTTTCTGAGCGGCACCCTTTGGTTACTGAACTTTAAACCCATGGCTTGTATCTCGTGACGGGGTCACCTCCCTCTATCCACGTGAATGCAAGCCACTGTCCCTGGAGGCTGGCTGGACTCACACACCATGGCAGCCCGGCCGCTGCCAGCATGTGGCCCTATTGTGGCCATCTCTGGGCACGGAGGCCATGCACAGGTGATAATAAACGGAAGGCGAGGTGCCTGACAGTGCCCCAGCTTGGCAACAACAGAACGGCTTTGGTTGCTTTAGGTTTTTAGCACAGGCCTGGGTCGGCCCACACGTTGGAATACTCCTGCTGAGTTAGACACTTAGTAAAATACTGATTGAAGATGTTTATTTGTTTTTAATATTGCTTGCATTGTCCTGTGGGTCAAAAATTGTTTTTCACTGCATAGGTTCTAGTTCTTAGAGTCATAATTAGAAGAGAGGTACAAATCATGTGAGGTCCACAGCCTGCCTGGCATGGTGGTGCACACCTATAATCCCAGCACTCAGGAGGCTGAAGCAGGAGGATTACCATGAGTTCGAGGCCAGCCTGGACCACCTCATAAGTCCAAGACCAATTTGAATTACACAGCGAGACCCTGTCTAAAAAATATAAGGAAGACAATGAAAAGAAAAAAGAAAATTCATAACTGATGACAAATTGAGATCATTCATAACTGATCTCAAGCCTTCGAAGCCTCAAAGTTTCTTTGTCTATCAAAAAGCGCCTGACTAGTTAATGGCTCTGAGGGACCATCTGTGGATTTGGAGGCTGTTGTAAAGATGCCACTTAGGCTTTAAAAGCCCAGGATGGTTTCAGCATGGAAATAGTAACTCCATAGTGTCCCCCCCAAACCGTGCCAGTGCAATACGCCAGGGCCGGGGCTGCGGGCCAAGTGAGCTGACCACCAAGCCTGAAATGGCTGCCGATGTGTGAGGGCTTGACTGCTCCATAGCACCCTGGGGTCGCTTGACCTCCTCCTGTGGTTCTGCCTCAGTCCATGTAACCTGAGTTTGCGGTAAGTTAATGCCTACAACTTCCATTTTAAAATAATTTGTTCATACTAAAGAACATACACATCTGCATTGGAGAGCTGGCCACTCTCTTATGTGTGAGGCTGTGGCTGTTTATTTCCAATACAGAAATGTGTCCTGGAGAGAAACTAACTCAAGCCATTGTCCAGCACTCACTGGATAAATTAGGACTTCCCCAGTCAGATGCAGTGGCTCATGCCTGCACTCCCCACCCCACACGGGGCTGAGGTAAGAGGATTGCAAGTTCAAGGCCCACCTGGGCAACTTAGTGAGGCCCTGTCTCAAAATAAAAACCAAAAGGGGCCAGGGACGTAGCTCATTGGTAGAGGAGTCCAGGGTTCAGTCCCTAGTACTGGAAATAAAAGCGGCCCAGAAAGTTCATAATTTAAATAGATGTGCATATATGTATGTTTAATAATCTTTATGACTAAAATTGAATATGCAAATTAAATTTCTTCCTTCCTGTTATCAGTGAGGAGACTCTTGGACTTTTAAAGCAAATGGAAATCACCTGAAGGCAGGGAAGGGGCAGAAAATATAATCCACAAGGATTTTTCATGGAATTGGATCCTGCTCTTACTTAAGCTTTTTTTTTTTTTTTTTTTTTTTGTCTTTTTGAGACAAGGTCTCAGCTTTGCAGTTCAGGTTGGCCTTGAGCTCATTTTTGTAGCCCAGGCTGGTCTCGAACTCACAACAACCCTCCTACCTCAGCCTCCCAAGTGCTGGGATTACAGGCTTGAGCCACCACACCTGGCTTGGTTCAGCCTTAGAAGACACATCAGAGGTCATTTAGTCAAACCTAAAAATACTCAAAGTCACAGCAGGACCAGGTATGAGGTGCACACTCGAAGTCCCAGCATCAGGAAGCTGAGGCAAGAGGATCGCCATGTGTCAAGGCCAGCATGGACTCCATAGTGAGTTCAAGGCCAGCCTGAACTGCATGGTGAGGCCCTGTCTCAAAAAAAAGGAACAAAACCCCCCAAATCATAGCACAGTCTTCTCAATAATTGGCAGAAGTGTCTTCATTTAGTAAACAGTCACTGAGCATCTACAAAATGATAAAAAGGGAATCCAGATGATTGTGTTTAAATTCCTGTTCCGGACCATGCGGGAAGATTTCACATGCTTAACTTTCCCATCTGGAAAATGGGAATAACAATTTACTTCATGAATTGGTTCAAATTAATTCACCTAGATAATGTGAAGTATTTAACAAAGTACAAATGCCACCTTTAAAAAGACACGAATACTTGTGAGAAACCATTAAACCATGCATGGCTTTGTGTCAAGAAGTTTGCCAGAGCTTACCACAGGTGGGCGAGGCCTGAACGTCTGCCCCAGCTGTGAGGAGGGTGACATCCTTCTGCCCCTCATCTTTCTACTTACTGGATACTTCTCCTCGGAGCTCTGCCGCTCACCTCCTCCCGCTCTCACACAGGCCGTGCCTACCACGTTTCTCTGACACGGCTCTGGGGAGACCACTGTGTCAAGAACGGTCATAAAGCCAGGGGTGGAGGCTGAGGCAAGAGGATCACTGTGAGCTGAGGCCCAGCTTGGACTACACAGTGAGACCCCGTCTCAAGAAACCAAACCAAAAGCAAAGCACAGGTGTGAATAAGGGTGAGCAGGCCGACAGGAAGCAGCGACAGGGCCACCGCGCAGCTGGCCTCTCTGAGCTTCACATTGGCGACCTCACAAACAGCATCCCAGGGGAAAGTGTGTAACGAAGGGGCCCTGCAGAAAAACAATCCTGGGTTGCTCCAAACAGCAGTGCCATCTGAGGACAAAATAATTCCTGGGGTTGAGCTGGTGACAGGGATCCTTTTCGCGGAAGAGTAATGAGCACCTTGTCACCTAGAAGCTGAATTCTGAGTAGGGACACATGTACCCAACCCCAGGGACACAATCACTAAACGAAAACCTGGGCCACCCAGCCACCCCACTTTTGTGTCCACAGGACTGAAATCAGTGTGGTCCCTGTGGTGCTGTCCAGCATAGCCGGACTCGGAAGCAACCAACACGTCAAGAACAAATGAACAGACTGAAGAATGGGTGCGGTGTTGGCGTAAAGCTTGTATCTGTGTGGGGTGACGGGTCCCGAGAGCCAGGTGTGGCAGAGGAAAAGAAAAACAAGACAGAAAGTTACGGGGTCGGGGTTGTGGCCTCCAGGACCGAAGTCTCAATTGCCATTTTCTTTAGCCTTTTATTGGGATTCACACAAAAAGCAGGGACAGGGGAAATGGGAGAGTCATTCACAGGATTAGCGAGGACAACACAGCTTAATTATCCCCGGAAGTGGACTTTGGCTTAGCCAGCCATCATGTCATCCTTCCTCCGGGCGTATCTCAGCAAAGCATCTAGTGCTGTCCCAGGGGCTTTCCGCAGGGACTGAGGCCCTGCTTTTCTTTCCTCTCACGCTAATGCTCCTGCTAGACTTCCTCCAGAATCAAACAATCTTATGGCTTAATGAGGCTCAAAGTTCCATGTAGGTAATGCATTGAAAGGTAAACTTTAGAATGTCTTTCTTCACAGTGGAATACTATACAGCCTTTACAAAGGAGGAGCAGTATCATTTATGCCAACATGGATGAACTTAGAGGATATTACACTCAGTGAAATAAGCTAGACAGAGAAAGACGATTTCAGAAAAAGCAGACCTCGAAGCTCTGCATAGCATGGGGATGACGAGCACCTGATACAGTAATTGGTCCAAGGGTAGGAAGTTTCAGTCAGACAGGAGGTGTAAGCTCTGTAATCTACCGCATGGCAGGTGATTGTAGTTAATAATAATATACTGTACTTTTCAAAATAGTTGAGCCAGGCACAGTGGCACATTCCTATAACCCCAGCACTGAAGCTGAGGCAGGAGGATTGCTATGAGTTGGAGGCCAGCCTGGACTACACAGTGAGACCCTGTTTCAAAAAAAAAAACCAAAATAGTTGAAAGAGTGGATATTAAATATTCTCATCACAAGGAAGTGATAAGTCTTTGGGATAATGAGATGTTACTTAGCCTGGTTTGGTCATTCCATGACGAGTATATGCATTGTAACATTTCATTGTAACATCATATTGTACCCCATAAATACATACAATTTTTACTTATTTATTTTTTTTAAATAAGTGGGATACTTTCCCCCCACTTTGATGGAAGGAAAAATAAACAGGATCTGGTTCAAAACCCTAGGGCTGAAAACTAGAAATTCTTAAGAGTTCAGCAACAAAGACGCGATTCCTCGATACAATTCCCAACTCTGGAGGCACAGTAGCATTGGCTAGGGAGCTTTTAAAAGGCCAAAGCTGGGTGTGGTGGTGCACACCTATAGTCCCGGCTCCTCGAGAAGCTGAGGCAGGAGGATCACTTAAACCCAGAAGTTTGAGACAAGACTTGCTAACACAACAAGATTCCCTCTAGGTAGATTCTAGCCCTGCTCTGGGTCAGATTAGAATCTCTTCGTGATGAGGTCTGCACTAATACTTTAACGTAGCATCATTTTATTACTCTCTAATCACCTTTATTTAGGTGTAATTAGCCTACAACAAATTGCACAACAAATTAATAAGTTCTTAATGTAAGCACATATTTGTGCCAACATCCCCTAACCAAGGTAATAAATACTGATCTCAGATACTTGGAAGGCTGAGGCAGGAGAATTGCAAATTCAAGGCAAACCTTGGGCAACTTAAGCAGACCCTATCTCAAAATAAAATTAAGGAGGGTTGGGGACATAGCTCAGTGGTAGAGCCCCCGGGTTCATTTCTCACACACACGCACACATGCGTGCACACTAAAGGTAATAAATGTTTCCATCATCCTCCAAAACTTTCTCACACACCTTTGTGTACACACACACACTGCTCATGTACACATGCAGGCATGGGAGACCAGAGGAGAACTGAGGGCTAGTTGGCCTCCTCTGTGAGCACAAAGGAGAAGGGCTGAGACAGCACACTGCGGGTTCTGGAGAAGTTGGCAGAGCCAAATCAGGATGTGTACCTGGGCGAGGACTGGTACAGAATGGCAGGCAGGTGAAGCTTGTGTTACTTTAACTGCTTGTACTGTGCCTGAGCGAATAAAAGCAGGACAAGGCAGACGCTCTGGCTCCTCTGCCCAGAGGGGGCATGAGCCCTCCAGCTGCCCGAATGCTGAACTGACTCTGTGTCTGTCTTTTATCCTCGTTCGCCCTGGGTCACAGTGACAAACTACCAGGACTGGGTCCCCATAGCTGAGGGCTGGGTGAGGGAAGACTGGAGAGGGCTGATTCTCCAGGGACAGCCCCACGGCTGGGACCTGGGAATTGCGAGACAGGCCAGTTTGCTCTATATGGCCCCTTCACCTGCCACACCCAGCCTGAGGGAGCCACTGAGCTGGCTTTCATTATCTAGAAAAGATCACATTTCCAAAATTATTTGCTTTTGTTTTCCTCAGGCAGAGTCTTGATATGTAGTTCAGATTGGCCCTGAATTCACTATGTAGCCCAGGCTGGCCTCGAACTCACAGTGATCTTTCTGCCTCAGCCTCCTAAGTGCTGGAATTACAGGCATGAACCACTAGACCCCTCTACATTTCCTAAATTATACACAAATGGAATCACACTGCATATACTTGCTGGGGGGAGCCTGGCTTTGTTTACTGAGATTTATTTTGAGATAATCTACCTCACTGTGTGCACCAAAGGTGCCTTGTAGTTGACCTTTTATTCACATTAGTGGATATCTATATTATTATTCAGTTTTCCATCACTATTATAAAATACCACAGGCCAAGTGACTGTATTATTTTGTTTTGTTTTTTTGAGAGAGGGTGTTACTATATAGTTCAAGCTGTGCTTGAACTCACTATGTGGTTTAGGTTGGCCTCAAACTTGAGGTGATCCTCTTGTCTCAGCCTCCTTTCTGAGTGCTGGGATTACTGCTGTGTGCCAGCATGACCTGCTGGGTAACTTTATGAAGGCATTTACTTAGTTCACAGGGGTGGCAGGTCAGCTCAGCCCTGATGAGGACCTTGTGGCAGATGCCATGGTGGTTGGAGCCCTGGCTTGAGGAAAAGACAGCACCAGGAAGGAAGCCAGAGAGGCCGGGGATGAAGGCACCAAAGATGGGGGTGCTGGCTCGTTCCTCGGTAACAACCTTCCCCTAACCCTAACTCAGGGTCCCCACAGGGGCCTCACCCAGTCCCTCCTGGAGGCAGACCCCAGTGACCTGGCATCCTTCCTCCTGCCAGGCCCCGGGGAACGATCCCCCAACCTCAGCACCACCGCGTGGGGGCCCACAGGACTGTGACAGACAGCAGCTTCAGACAGCTGTGTGCACATCCTCAGCGGACACACGAGTATCGTTAGCTGTGGTGTCGTGGCTGTCTTGATGTCCATGTTGAACTTCTGTGGTCATTCTGACTTCGGGGAAGAGCCCCAACTCACACAGGGCCAGACCTGGGGACTAAGGTGGACAAGGACACGACGTCGTGTGTCACGAGCTGCCTCCCATCGGATGGTGCAGGCGGCCCCACCGTGTTTTTGATGACACCTCATAAAGACTCAGAAAAGTGAACTTTCAGAGCTGCTGCAGACAGTGGCCGAAACATGGGATAAGCATGTTAAGGCAAGGGAGAGGATTTTGATGGGGATTCCTGAAATGCTGAGGCAGAAGGATTGCCGTGAGTTCAAGGCCAGCCTGGGCTATGCAGTGAGACTCTGCCTCAAAAAAAATGTCTGATAATAAGATTCTCTTTTATCTTATCATTGCAAAGAGAAGTTGCATTAAGTAAATGTGTTTACAATCAAATGGATCTGGACCATATCACCTTGTCTATAGATTAGTTGTGATTGTACTATTTTTTATGATAATTGGTGTCTGTTTGTCAATATGTTTTTGTACTTTTATGTTTTTAAAATAAATAAAAATAAATAAATAAATGGATCTGTATTCTAACATTAGTTTCCACAATTAGGTTTTTATGTACAGTTTCTGCAGAAAAGAAAAATACTTTCTCAAAGATAGCCAGGACCCTATTAGCCTATCGAATGCCTGCAGGGTATACAGACACGTGCTCCAAGCTAACTTCTGGCAGCCTTTCTAGAAGTAAAGTCATGAAACGAGAATCTTCTGACTTTCCCATCACCTCACACAGGGACTCTGACCAGGAGAAAGCGTCACAGCAGAAGAACATCCAAGTGGGCCTGGCCTGTCCAGGATGTGGTCTCTGGCCGCTCCTCTCACTACACCGTTTACGGAAGGGGCCTGTGGATTCCCCCAGGCAGCCAGAAAGTGTGCAGGGCCCTAGAGTGACCTCAGGGTGCCCGGGTTCCGTGGTGAGAAGCATCATGTGAACACGCTGGGCCACCACCCCTGCAACCTGCCCCTCCCTGCCCCACAGGCGTTTTAGACCAGTCTGAGGATTCAGTCCGGCTCCCCGCTGGGCCCCTCTCTCAGCGCATCCATCGCCAGCGGTGGCCCAGGGAAAGCCCCTCGTCCTCCCACAGCTCTGCAGGCTTGGCGTCTCTTCGCCACACTCACACTGTCCCCTGCCTAGGGACACGTTCTGCATTGTCTGCCAGGTCCCTGGGCCTCCCTCCTGCCCTGTTTCTTCCACCCGCCAAGCGCAGGGATCCTCCAGAACAGCAGCTTTCGCCTGGGCTCTATTGAGCCCTCATTTGCAGACGCAGCACAGGGCACAGGACACGCCCACAGTCCAAGCCACCCGGGCCGTCTGGGGTTTGGACTCTGGCCGCCCCTCTCACTTCATCTGTCTCCACCGGGAACTTCAGCCAAGCGCAAGTCTGGTGGCTTCTCCAGGGCCACCTTTGGCTTTGACATCCAGCTTTGCTCTCCTGGAACTGCGCTCTCCTCTGCCTTCTGCTAAAATTAACTTCTAGTCTCAGCTCCTCCTGGCACTTCCCAGGTCCCGCCCAGGCCTCCTCCCTTTGCCCCGACACAGCATCCTGGGCAGGGTTGAAGCGGCCGGGTGCAGAGGGGGGTCAGGGACACAACTGAACCCTATGGGTGGGGAGGGGCGGCAGGGGCACTGCAGGGGCACTCGAAAGCTAGGGAGGACCGAGTACTGGCAATGTCGCAGGGGTAAGGGACACAGCAGCAGACAAAGCGCAATGCCCTGTCCTGTCAAACTGTACGCAGCGTAATAGGAGGCTGAGGCAGGAGGATCTCTGGGAGTTGAGGCCAGTCTGGGTTACATCGTGAGTTCAGGGCCAACCTGGACTACAAAGCAAGACCCTGTCTCAAAAAACAAACAAAACAAAATAATAAATAAGTGGACAGACAGATGTGCAAGAGAACACAAGACAATGCAAAGCGCTGTGCGAGAATGAAGCCAACTCCGACCTAAGCGCCTTCAGCTGGGGTTCAGGGATCCGGGGACCAGGCCGGAGCCCAGGCGTCTCCGCGGCCGGCGCGGGGGGCTGGCGCCAGCGGGCAGAGAGGCGCGCGGGGACTCGGTCTCTGTCTCGGCGGAACACGCCGTTTCCTGACTTTCCCTTTTCATGTTTACCGGCCACGTTGGCAGCACGTCGGACCCTCGTGGGGGCCACGCCCTGAGCGCGTCTCCTTCTAGGGCTGTGGGAGCGGTGCCCCGTCCCGGTCCCCGTGCCCAGGGTTCCAGCCCGCGCGGGGTTTCCCGCGCCTCGGGGCGGGGCCGGAAGAGGAAGTCAGGCCGCCGCCGCCGCGGGCAACGAGCAGCGTCGCCGAGTACCGAGCGGAGCTCCGCACCCGACCCAGTCCCGCGCCTTCCGACCCACGGCCCATGGGGGCGCAGCGGAGGCCGCCCGGGCCCGCGGCCGCACTGCTGTGGGGCTGCCTGCTCCAGCTGGTAGGGGCGGCCGAGCTCGGGGGAGGGGCGCCGGGGGGCGGGGCGCGGGGGGCCCACGTCCCCTCCCCCTCCCCTCCCCTCCCCTCCTTTCCAACCTCTTTCCCCGCTCCTACCCCCCACCCCCACCGCCCTCCCCATCCTCCGTCCCCAGCCCCTCCCGTCCCACCCGCTCGACTTGCAAGACACCCTGTGACCTTGGGCCCCGCTGCAGTTCGTCACTGCTGGCATTTTAAAACTTGACCTCCCTCGGGGTCCTGCTGTCAGCCCGCCTGTCCCTTCCTAACCTCCTTCCCCGGAGAGGAGAAAGGACACAGGGTCCCAGGCGTGCGAGGGCTCAAGTCCGAGCTTTGGTTTAACTGCGCGAATGCTGATTCCTTACAAAAAAATCTATTGTTTAATGCTCCAGCTCTAGATCGTGCTTCGCTCGTGTGGTCCCATCGGGAGGGTTTGTTTTGGGTGCGGGTTCTGTCACTGTACTAATTTAACCGCTAAAAGAGCCTGCCCAAGTGTCACACCGGCGGGTTTTCAGTGCTGTCTGAGGAGGTGGAGGGGGATCAAGGAAGAAGTAGCAAATACAAGCGGGCGCGTTGGTTCCATAAGGACAGAAAAGTGGCAGAGTTTTCAGATGAGCATCCAGTCTCTGTAGCTGGGCCGGGGTGATCGGGAAGCCAGCCCTGCTGCAGCGGACTTCCCGGCAGGGTTGCAAGTCGGGAACTTCCGGATTGGTTCCGGTCCTATACTAGGGTGGAGCCGCCTGGTTCTTTCTGTTGGACAGATGACTTCTCCGAAAGAGGACGTTTTGTTCACTTTCGTTTAACGGGTCACAGCGAGTGAGTGTAGCCAAGATCCATGTGTTGTTAACCTTAAGGAAAGCTAAACCAGAGAGCTTTAAATGCCTTTGACGTCTTTGTAACTTCTCTAGGCAGCACTGGGAACAGGAGGGAGAGAATGTATCGAAAAATTGCTTTGACCGGGTAGAGGAACAATATAAAGAAAACGAACATCAGGTTGGGTCTCTGAGGCATTTGTTGTGTGTCCAGGAGAGCAATTGAGCTAGTATGTAAATGTACCAAACCTCTGGCCTGCGTAGAAAACTCAAGAAAATGTCTTTGCCACAATTGTATTCATTTGAATCTCTTAGTAAGAATTCCTTTTCTTTTCTTTCTTTCTGGTATCAGGAGTTGAACTCAGGACCTTGTGCTTACCAGGCAGGTGCTTGTGCCACTGAGCTCCTGCCAATCATTTCTCAGCCATAGGTATTAGGCCTAGGAATCATGTCCTCATGAACTCTGACCCTTTCTCCAGGAAAATATAAACAGAATATTCATATGATTTCAAGGGCCTCAAAGATCTAAAGATCATCTCTGTTTTAAACTGTAGCTCCCACATCTTGCCCACTTTCTGGATTTTAGATTTTTTTGTGTGGATTGCTTGTCATATGATCTGGGGTTCTGTGCTCAGTCCTGGGTTTGCTGTCCGGATGAAGCAGTATTTGTTACTGGTCAAGCATTTGGTAAACATCTGTTCTGTGCCAGGCCCTGTGCTGACCACTGGATGAACTGACAAGCTCTTTAATTTGGGTTGTCTTTTTTGGTACCAGCTGCTTTTCCGGATTCTCTGGTTCTTGTTCATTTCCCTGTGGATTTGTTTTCTTTTTGACCCTTCTTTCCCTTAATTTCCTGAGGTGATCTCGCTCTCTCTTTTTTTAAAAAATTCCCTTTCCCAGGACCTTGGGTAACCTGGTTTCCTCATTTTATTGATTTATTTTTTGAGACAGGGTTCCATATGTAGCCTTGAACTCTTGATGATCTTCCTGCCTCAGCCTCCCGAGTGCTGGGATTAGAGGCTTGGTTTAACTAGTTTTTTTTTTCTTGCTCTGGAGCATTCTGCCTCCTGCCAAAGCACTGAGTAGCTGCTTTCTCCCCCACCCTTTAGGAGGAAGTTTTTGTCACTTTCTCCTTGAAGCCCTTACTGTCCCCTTCCCTGGCCCCACAGCTGCAGGTAGCCTCCTGAGTTCCTCTGCATGAGCTGTGCCAGCCCCATCGCTTGGCTTCCTCCAGGCTCCCGAGGCAGGTACCACCTCCCCTTAGCCATGGGCTGACAGGGCCAGCGTCCTCCTCCAAGAGCAGCACATACAGTCATTCTGGAAACCACCATGGAGGGCTTCCTACTAGGAAAGGCCTGCAGGTCAGGCACCTCCCGCCTTGCCTTCTTGTGTCCCATCACATGACTTCCCTGTGTGTTTGGAACTCAAGCCAGGCACATCCAGCTGTACTGATGATTTTTAAACCTGTTCAATATTTAGGTCTAGAAATAGAGTAACTGACAGTTAATTTTGTCTTCTGTTTCCTATTCTTTCTTCCCTAGTCCAAGCCCCAGCCCCAACTGTCAGGTCTTTATTCCATGGTGTGGATCCAGCTGCAGGGCTCTGTTTCAGAGAGGAGTGATGTTTAGCCTGAATCTAAGATTCCCTAAAATTGCTTCCGAGTTCTCCCAAGAATCCTGAGTCTGTCCAGTGATGTCCCCTGCCTCCAGTTTCCTTTTGTTTGGTTTGGTTTGGTTTGGGGGTTTTTTATTTTTGAGACAGGTCTTGATTTGTAGTGCGTGCAGGGTAGACTCAGACCCCTGGGGCTCCTCCTGCCTCAACCTCCCAAGTGCTGGAATTACAGGCGTGAACCACCGTCCATGGCCTGTTTTGATACATTTGGTTTTGTGTTTGTGTTTCAGAGTTTCACCACGTAGTTTAGGTGGATCTTGAACTTACTGTGCAGCCCAAGGCTATGCCCTTGATCCTAGCATTGTACCATAAATCAATCCCAGATCCAGCTACCTCTGAGGAAGCTCACCTGTGACCACATGAGGCTTTAGGGCAACATCTTGGCACAAACCATAACATTCCACTGGCCTCCAAAAGACTCATGCAGATCCCTGTATACAAAAGGTATTTAGTTCATCTCCAAGAGTTGCCACAGTTCTAATAGCTTCAGCATTGCTAACACGTCCAAGTCCACAGTCTCCCCTGAGATTCAGGGCAAACTCTTAGCTTCAAGTGCCTGTACAAACGGAAGCAAAGTTATACACTATCAACATTCAGTGGCACAAGATAGTCATTTCCATCCCCAAATTTACAAGCAGGGAGAGCAAGGAATGGGAACAAAGTAAGACCAAAACCCAGCAGGGAAAACACTAAATCCCGTAGTTCCACTTCCACCATCCTTGGCAATCTGTGGCAACATGTGAGCTCCAGAGTGTTTGGGTGGCTCTGCCCTTATGGCACGTCCAATGGCTGTAGACCCCATGGCTTTTCTCTAAAGTTCTCTCTGCTTCCTCCTGGCAGTTTTCCTTAGATGATCTGCCAAACTAACAATGGTTTGAATCATTCTCCTGGGCTCTTTCCTCTTGATTCTCAACATCTGGATAAAAGTCCCCAACAGTAGCCATGGTTTCAAAAACTGCCTTGAAATTTCTTCTGCAAGATTAATTAGTCTACCAGTCTTAACTTCAGTCTCAGGGAAAGTCTCTGGATGCAAATAAAATGCAGACAAACTTTGTGCCAAGCCATAATACACATTATCCAGAGTCCAGCAGCCAATGTCATCCGTATTCCCAGCAGAAACCTCCCAAGCCTGGTTTTTACTGGGATCATTCTTATCAGCATTCTGTCTTCTGAGCTCTGGCCAGAATTTCCCATGACGTACAGGCTAAGGCATTCCAGCTCTGCGTTTTCAGCATGCATCGCATCTTCAAACCTTTCCTTTTTTTTTTTTTTTTGAGACAGGGTCTCGCTATGCAGTTCAGGCTGGCCTTGAACTCACTTTGTAGCCCAGGCTGGCCTCGAACTTGCAACGATGCTCCCGCCTCAGCCTCCCAAGTGCTGGGATTATAGGCGTGCACCACCACACCTGGCACCAAAACTTTCCTAACTTACCCACCTACAAGCCAATTCCAAAGGCTTTTCAACATTGCCAAGCAGAGTCAGAACGATGACCCCACTCTTCGTACCAAATTCTGTTTTAGTTACTTTTTGCTGCTGAGACAAAATACCCAAGGTTAAAGGAGGAAAGGTTCATTTAGCTCACAGTTTGTAAAGGTTTCAATTCATAATTGGCTGGCTCCAAGGGGGGGTGACATGGCAGAAAGGCACTGAAGAGGAGAAGTAGCCCACAGTAAGAGGCAGGCAAGAGCACACAAGGGATAGCCACAGCTCTTTCCACCCCGTATGTCTCATCCAGGCTGCTTAGCACAGGCAGCACATGCACCCTTAACCCTAGTGCCCTGGGCCTAGCACTGCGCCGTAAATCACTTCCAACATCACACACTGTAGATCCAGCCGCCTCTGGAAAAGCCCCAGTTATGATCGCATGAGGCTCTGGAGAGGCATCTAGACAGAAGCCATAGCTCAGGGGTGTAACCTTTTCGAGGGACTCTGGGAAGCTGGTTCTTCTTGTCCTTGTCTCCTCACCTAACAGCCAGGAAGAGCTGCGCCGTCCCTAGAAATGAGCTCTTCTAGCACCTTGATCTTGAACTATCCTCCAAAACTGAAAAAAATGAGTGTCTGTTGCTTAAGTTAGCAATTCTGTGATGTTGTGGCCTATAAGACAATTTTTAGTATAGGGGTGCTACTACTGTAACAAGACCTTGGAGCCAGAGGCAGGTCCTAGAAGAGTTCTGGGGCGTGGGCAGTCAAGGCCATTCTGCGGAGGTGCACGGGAAGGAGGAACATATTACAGTAGATCCTTGCTACAGCATGGTTCACTCTTTGCAGCTTCACTGTGTCATGGGTTTTTAAAAATGTATATCTAATTCTGTATCATGGATTTTTTGCTATATTGTGGGATTTTGTGGTATGTAGGTATTTATAGAATATTTCTAGAATATTTGTAAATAATATAAAAACATTTATAAATAATATTTTATGTATATTTATGATCTTATTTTGCCTAAAAATTTAAAACTATAAAAATATAAAAAATGTTAATTCAAACATATTAAAAGAATATTAAATCAACATAAAATACAGTATGTATTTCATCAGCAGATGAATACCGTACTATATACAGTGGAAATGCAGTATGCCACTGCTGCTTGTGCAAGTTTGCCAGTGTGAGATTGTACACAGCACACTACTGGCTGATGGAATGGAAGGCGGCCAGTCACAGCACTGTGTTTTGTATCCTGGGCACTGATTGGCTCAGTGACCATAGTGTCAGTCTATTTGCTCTCCCGCACTGTGCCCATATGTTCAGCATCTTTCCTCATTCAAGTTGTATGTTTCACTGGTGAGTACCATACAGAATTTATGTTTTAAAATTGTGTAGGTTTAAGAGTGTAGAAAGTGTTTAAGAGCATATGAAGTGTTTATAAGAGTGTGAAAAAGGTTAATAAGACAGTGGGAAAGGTTTATAGGAGTATGGGAAGGGTTTATAAAGCCTTAAAATATATATAAATAATAAAATAAATATAATGCCGCTACTTCATGGATTTTCACCTATCGTAGGGTTACAGGGAACGTAACTCCTGCAAAAGGTGAGGAACCACTGTATTTGGACAGTGGAGAAGAGGTATACTTCATGCTAATGTGCCGAGAACCTTGCTGAGCTGTGAAGTCATGTTTTGTGGCAGGTAGAACTAGGTGAGTGGCAAATTGAATATTTGAGGAGATTTCTAAGCAGCATTTTGAAGGTGTGGCTTGTTTCATCTGGACTTCTTGGAGTAAAATATGAAGGTGAACTGAAAAAAGAATTATTAATCAAAAAGGAACCAGAGCTTGAAGATTTGGCAAATCCTTGGTCTACCTATGCTAAAAAAAAAAGAGAATGCATTCGAAAGAAAACACTAAAGGTGTCTTTGAACAACCATTTGCTGAAGAGTTTATGGGATTATTTAAACAGAAATGCTGCCAGGTTGAATTGAAGAGGGTGGAGAGGGGCCAAATGAAAGAAAACGTTGGCTGTTTTAGACTCAGCAGGACAGACAGTAGAGCTATGCGGCTAGAACATGCTGTTTTCTGAAAAGAGAGAAAGTGAACGCGAAGGTAAATTAGAAATCATTAGGGCCAGGGCCTTGCTTTCAACAGGCCAGCTGGCCTCTACACCCAGCTTGAGCAGCCCAGGCGTCCGGGGACGCCACCCTTCAGCCCAGGGCTAGGGCTGCTCTGGAGCTGTGGCCTGGGAGGTTGACATCAAGCCCAAGTATCATTCCTGAGACCTGAGAGCTAATAAAGTTTGCCTTCCCTGTCACGTCATTGTGTTTTGGAAACACCTAACTTGTCTGGTTTCACAAGTTCACAGCTGAGAGACGTTTTCCTTCAGGATGAATCACACCCAGTTTCACTCGTGTCTGACTTAGACGATCTTTAGGTAAGATTTTAGGCTTTAGAGTTAGTGCTCAGGACAAGTTAAGACTTTGGAGCTGATGATCTAGAATGGACGTATTTTGTCTGTGCAGATGATGGGAGGAGAGGGGGCAGGGGTAGCGTGCTGTGGACTGAGTTGTGTCCCCCAGACTCCTATGTTGGAACCCTAATTCCCAAAGCGATAGTATTTAGAGATGGGAGCCTTGGCAGAAGATGAGGGTTAGAGGAAGCCGGAGCCCTCCTGATGGCCTTACTGTCTCCATCGGAAGAGTTACCGGACAGTTTGGGCTCCTCTCTGCTCAGTGTGAGGACGCAGTGACCGGGTGGCTGTCCGTACACCAGGTGCCTAGTCTCTAGAACCGTGGCAAGTTTTAGTCCTTTGAACTGCCCAGTCCGTGACACTTGTCATGGCAGCCCCAGCTAAGACATGGAGTTTTGTCACCCTCCTCCCTTTACTTCAGGTTCCTCCTGATTTCCCTTGCGCTGTCTTGTGTCCGTGTGGTCTGAATCTCTGCATCCTGTTTGCCTTCTGAGTCACCAGTGGCTGTGTCACTCCTTCCCCAAATTCAGCTATGAGCAAATCTCTTCTGAAACTCAAAGCATCCTGAGAAGGTTCAGGAAGTTTAGGACTTGTCACAGCTCATAGAGAAAGTCATGAAAAATAGGACCAGAATCTGTGCCTTTTGCCATTTACTCTCTACACTGTGCAGTAATAATTTTTTCTGAACCAAAAAAACAACACAACGCCAATCTGATGAATTTGTGGATTTTATTTATAACAAAAAGTTTAAAATAGGAAAAGTTACGTTCATGTATGGTAATTTTTTAGTTAAAAAACATAACAGAAATTGAGTCTGTTTATGAAAAGCTGGGTCATAAAGTCTCTGGGGATGGTCCCTTCTAAAATATTAGTTTTTAAAAAGTTATTTTTTGTTGCCTTTAGCCTAGAATTTGCCAAACTTTATCATGTCTTTTGGTCTTAAATCCACTTTGATTTGTGCATTAGTACCTATCTGGCCTTGTAAGCATTTGAGCCTGTGCATTCTAGTGTAAATCATAAGTTCTATAGGAGTTGAGCTACTCAGAAATCTTTCAGTAGTAAAGTTACTTAGGGAAAACTGGGAAGGAACCTAGATCTGGGTAGCAAGTAGAACACAAGTCGCACAAAGAAGGAACCCTCCTGACTCGGCCTCTGCTGGCCTCCCTGGTGTCTCACGGACCGTGGGGCACCGAACGAGGGTGTCCACTTGCCTCTTCCCTGGGTCCCGCTGCCTCTTGGCCTTTGCATTCCACCCTCCGGGTTCTCTACGTGCAAGCACTGGTCTTGGCCTTGCTTTTCCCACGGCCCACAGCCCACACTGCTTCCTGTAAGTCCCTATTTGATCCCATAGCTCCCATTCAGCCACTATTAAGCAATTAAGATTACGTTTAATCTCTGTGGGTCTGGGTCTAGGCATTAGCAGTGCATCATTTCTATAAAGCTCAAGTACTGGAAGGAGGATTGGAAATGATTGTCTGGATTATGTAAGTTATTTGACAGGAAAGGCGTGATCGGAAAGTTATCTAGACCTGGCTTTGGAATGTGTGTCATTTGACGCAATCCCAGTGCTGCCTTTTCCTGCAGAAGCCCGTCCCAACTCGTATGACCTTGCTGTTGAGTGCAAGCTGATGTCCGTGTAAAAGACAGGATCTTTGTAAAGAGAAGGATAGCTTCCTATATTGCTGGGATGGGAGGGCAAGGGGCAAATGACTCATGGCTGCTCCTCCACATTTCATCACTTCACGTGTTCTGGTAGAATGTGATGTGAACCAGGTTGATGGGGACACTGGAGGAGACTGGCGGCACTGGGACCCAGTGACACATCTACTGAAGAGTTTTGCGTGAATTTGTGGAAGACGTGAGTGAACTGCTTGCCAAAACACTAGCGTGGGCTGTGCCAGCAGACTGCAGGTGCATGTGACTCTGGTCTCCTGAGAAGTGCCTCAGAGGACCCCAGCATTGCCCAGAAGGACTAGTGGTTTTGCTCTTTATGATAAAGTCTGTAAGCATGAGCTCTGGACCAGCAGCAGGAGGAGTGCGCCGTCACACTAGGCAGAACAGTAAGACCGAGCCCAGAAGCTGCATTTTAGTAAGAACATTAATGTTCAGGAAGCACTGATCTGTAGTAAAGGGACAAAATTTTGCACAAATAGCTAAGCATAATCTCCAGGAAATCAAGAAATCCGTGCTTCACTAATCTGATAGGTGTTTTTTAGGGTTATTAATACATAGAGGGGCAGCGGTCAGCAGCTTTCTCTAGATTAGGTAAAAATGGGCCAAGATAAGAGCCCTGGAGGGTGTGACGGAGGGGCCGGCACGGGGTGGAGCCGGATGGGGTGTTCGGTATCTAGCTAGAGAATCGTTTGTCGTCCCCCCAGTAAGACTGTGATGTCTTATCCAGTGCCCTTTCTCTTCCCCCTTCTCGCCCTTCCCCATCCTGTCTTAGCAGCTTTGTTGGGGTATAAGATACACAGTTATATATTATCACATATTACATAGTCCACCCGTGTACAGTGTACAATTCAGTGTGTCACCACAGTTTTAGGACATTTTTCTGATCTCAAAAGAAACCTAGTAGGCAGAAGACAGATTTTTAGCTCAGTGTAACTATTCAGTGTGACCCTACAGTAGTGGATGTGTGTCATTACGCATTTGTCAAAACCCATATGATGTCTCTGGTAGCTTTCCATTCCTGTGACAAAATTCCTGAGAAATCAACTTACAGGAGGAAAGCTTTATGTTGCCTCACAGTTTCAGAGGTTTGGTTCACGGTCCCCGGCCCATTTCCTGTGGGGCTGTGGCAGGGTGGGAAGCTCATCATAGCAGAGAGCACAGGCAGAGGAGACTGCTCAGCTCGTGTCAGCCAGGAGAGGAAGAGGGAGAGGGAGAGGAGGGTTGTACAGAGGGGAGGGAGGAGGTGGGAAAGAGAGAAGGACATGGAAAGGAAAGGGCCCGCGTCGCCGTCTCCCCTCCAGGGCTCGCGCCCCCTGACCTCACTCCCTTCCACCAGGCCCCCGTCTTCTGCAGCCGCTGTCACCCACCGGTCGGATCACAGCCTCTGCCTGAGGGACCGTTAGGGAACACTGAGGGTCCAAACCGCGACATTCCGCCTCTGGGCCCCAAAGGCTTATTCCATGTCACAAAACAAATGCATTAGTCCTTCTCCAAGAGACTCCAGACTCTTCATTACTTCAGTATTGCTAAAAAGTCCAGCTCCAAAGATTCAGACTTTGATACCCGTGCCAACTCTTAGCCATGAACCTCTGTAAAAGTAGAAAAAACCCATTACTACTTCCAAGATACAATGGCTGAGGGTAGGCATTCCTACTCCAAAGGGGAGGACGGGGTACAGACGAGAAGGGTAGGGTAAAGCAGGCGCAAACACCAAAGTCTGCAGCTCTCAGCCCGGCAGATGGGCGCGTGATAGCAATGCGCGAGCTCCAGGAGCTTCGGCAGCGGCCACTGCCTTTGGTCAGTTAACGCCGTGCTTTGCCCAGGGGCATTGCCTGTTTTAGCCTCTTTAACTTCGTGGGACTGCACCTCCACTGCAGCTCCAGCCCCACTCTCCGGGTTCCATGCGTCACTCCGCCAGGGGCTCCTTGCAGGGACTTCAGCCCTGCCACACGTTGCCTGGCCTTCTGGACTTTCCCTTGAACTCTCTGTGGAGGCTCGTGTGCCTTTTGCATTCTGAGTACCACCAAAACCAACACCAGGTAGGCGTCAAGGCCTGCTACAGGAGCCGTACCTGGACCCAGCTGAACTGTAGCCATAGCAGCCTCGGAGTATCCTGACTGCTTAACATGGAAAAACAAACCCTGAGGGCTGGGGATATAGCTCAGTGGAATAAGCGCCTGCCTAGCAAGCGCAGGGTCCTGAGTTCGATCCCCAGTACTGCCAAAAAAAAAAAAGAAAAACAAACCCTGAGGAAACAGTTCCCTCGGTGGCCCTGTGTAAGCTGTGTATCCTGGGTCTCTCTTCTCAGACGAAAGGTTTGCACTTTTATACCTCTAAGCCTGTGGTGGATGGGGCACTGCTGATTTCCGAGATGCTCTGAGACCTCTTTGCTATTCCCCCGGTGCAGAACACTTGGCTTCTTTTTATATATCAGAACAACTCAGTATCCACTTTCCCAATTAAGCAGCAGTTTAAAGATTAGGAATAATGCGGTTCAGCAATTTAAATTCTTTATTTTTTGTCTTTTTGAGACAGGATCTCGCTATGCAGTTTAGGCTGGACTTGAGTTCATTTTGTAGCCCAGGCTGGCCTCGAACTTGCAACGATCCTCCTGCCTCAGCCTCCCGAGTGCTGGGATTACAGGCAAGCACCACCACGCCTGGCTTGGCTTCTTTTTAATGGCATTAATTTCCTTAACAACTGTGTTCTCCTTTGCTTTCAATGGGCCCCTCTTCTAGTCAAACTACAAGTTTTTCAAATCTGTCTGCTCTGTTTTTTGCTTCTGACTTTCACTGCACACCTGGCTAAAAGGAGCTAGCACTACTGATGCCCTGAGATTTTCTTCACCAGATAAAGTAGTCCAGTGGTGGCAAACGTTTTAGAGCTTTTAGTGATACGAATAGCCTGCTGCAGCATGTGTGCCATGGATTTACCATCGCTGAACTAGTCAGTCAACTTTAAACTCAGCTTGACACAAAGTCTCATAGAAAGAAGAAAATGTGGAAAAGTTCACCAGAGTGTACCATCAATGGCTTCTATTCTGTTCCTAATGGAGCCCTCATTTTCTGTCTGAAACCTCACGAACCTGGCCTTTACTGTCCACATTCCTGTCACCATTCTAGTCTTAAGGGAGCCTTCACCAGAATCACCTTTTAAATTCTGCTGATAACATTCTGGGCTTTCTCTCACCTATTTCTTCCAACTTTTCCAAGCTTCTCTAAGAAGCCAGTTCCAAAGGCTTCATCAAGTATAGTCACAGTGACAGTGCCCCTTCTCAGCGCCAGTTTTCTCTGCTAGATGGCTTTCCGTTGCTGTGACAACACACCTGAGAAAGTCCACTCAGAGGAGGAGAGGTAGTCTGGCTCACAGCCTCCGTCTGTGGCTGCTGGGCCCTGTTGCCCTTGGGCCTGTGGCAGGAAGTATATGGCAGAGGAAACTGCTCACCACATAGTGACCAGGAAGCAGAGAAAGAAGGGGCCAGGGCCCTGACATCTTCTTCAAGGGCTTATTCTCAATATTCTCAGTGACGTAACTTCCTTGTGCTACGCCATGTCTCCTAAATAGTGCTGCAGGCTGGCAACCAATCTCTACCACGTGTGCCGCTGGAGATAGCGAAGATCCAAACCGTAACAACAGGCAGCCCCGAGAGTGAACGCTCGCTCGGTGGGCCTCAAGCAATGATATATCAGCGTGGGTTCATCCTTTGTGGTGCGTGCAGCCCGGGGCAGAGTGTGGCGGGAGAGGCTGTGTGTGGCCAGAGTAAGGGCATATACGGGAGCTCTGTATTGTGCAGCCAATTTTGCTGTGAACCTAAAACTGCTCTAAGAATGGTTTACCGAGAAGGAGGAGGGCTGGGGCAGTGGCTCGGGGTACAGCACCTGCCCGGCCTGTGAGAGGCCTGGGGCTCTCCCCCAGTACTCCCTGAATGCAGTGTGCTTCCAGCTATCACTCCGCTGCCCACATCCCACCAATTCCTAACAGCTAATCCTCCGGCTGTCATTCTCTTGTGTTTCTTTGGCATTGCAGAAGTGTTTGGCAAGGTGCTAGCTGTGTCATTAACGACAGCTCCGCTTGTTAAGAGCTCGGTACGGTACGTGCAAATAACCGCAACCTCTAATTTAACGCTCGTGTCCACTCTAGCTGAGGGCAGTAACCTAAACGAGTTTGAATGACTTGTAACGTGGCCAACACGTGGTGGAACTGCGCTCATACCCTAGGCCTCAATTCTATCATTTACATTTTTATACCGTAATAGACATTGTGGTGAACTGGATTTCTGAAGCTATGAGAGATTTTACCAAAAGGCTTACAAAAGTAGCAGAAAAAGGCTTACAAAAGTAGCAGAAATGCTCAAGTTGTGTAGGAGTGCTAGCTTGCTCACGAAATTTGCTGCACGCTCCACGCTCAGTAATAAACACTCCAAAAAATAACACACACTCCAGAATTATGAATGTTTGTGCTTTTTTTTTGGGTCTTCATGAGACAGGGTCTCACTATGTAGTTCAGGCTGGCCTTGAACTCACTACGTAGCCCGGGGTGGCTTCAAATGTGCAGCAGTCCTCTGCCTCAGCCTCCCAAGCGCTGGTGTTACGGGTGTGTGCGGCACTCCCAACTGTTTGTGCTTTCATCTGTATACTAGTTTTTCACTAAGATTTGTGTTTTGTCTTAGTAACTCCTATATCAAGTTTGCTTTTATCATTGATGAATTTTCTACAATTGTAGAAAATATCGTAGTCTCTCTATATAGTAGTATACTTTAGTTTTGGTCATCTTGGTACTTCTTTGGACATTTAAGCTTTGTTTACGTTCCTTAGTTTTTTATAGCTCTAAAAATAACATGGAATATTATACAGTTGGGTAAAAAGAGGTAGTGTAAATGTATCAATGTACATACAACTTAAATTTTGGAAACCTATAGAGCAATATGTGGAACATGGCCCTATGTGTGTGAAACATATATGTGTTTTATATATTAAAGAAACTACTAAGAGTGTGATTGTGAGGATAAGAAAGAACTTTATACATACCTTTCTGTTCCGTCTGAATGTTTTCCCTTTTTAAATTTCTCTCACTCCAGTCTTTGGTATTTTGTTGGTTTGTTTTTATGGTGCTGGGGATCAAACCTAGGCAAGCACTGTACCACTGGCCTCCCCCACGCAGCGGCCTCCCTCCCATTGCACACCCTCACCTTTGGGCTTGTTTCCCTCTCGCTTCTCTTTTTCCTTAGCCTCTTTGTGAATCTCTCCACGTCTCCCTCCAAGCTCATACCCACAGGTGTGGGGAAGTCAGTACTGTACAGAAACAGGATCACCGTAACTCTCGCTCTAGAGCTTGCTTGTTCGCCGTGGATGTTCTCTCTCTACAGGCAGGCCTAGCTCTGTGGGTAGCCGTAGTAACAGGCCCTTCATTGGCGTTACTGAGCTTTTTCTTTTTCTTTTTTTTTGCTGTAACAAAGCCCTAGTGAATGTCCTTATGAATGTATATTTGTGCTTTTATGTAATCTGCATGTAGGATATGACTCAGAGGATTCTGGCTTTCCCCCGGCGCTGGAGATCAAACCCAGGGCCTCACGCGTGCCGGGCAAGCGCAATGCCATGCAGCTGCAGCCCGCCGGCCCCTCACTGAATTTTTTAAAAAAGACTGGTGAGGACCAAGTGGGTGATGGATATTGGGAAATGGGAAGAAAATGTTCAAATGGGAGGGGACAAGGAGAGGGGTGGGAAGGAGGGAAAAGGGTAGAGAGGAAAACCTGGACGTGGCTTTTATAGATAAGGCAGCAACAGGCCGAAGGGAGGGCGGGGATGGGGAGAAAGGAGACTCGAGGAGCACAGGCCCGCGAGTGTGTCACCATGTGTCTGAGGTGGACCAATAACGTCAATGTTTGAAAAAAGATCAATGAATCTCTAGCGATACTGGGGCAGGGGTAGGGAGTAAAACCTTTTTTAAAAGAATACCAGTTAGTGCCGAAGGAACGACGGCATTAAAAAAAAATCACCATTTCCGCCCACAGTGTGATGATGTAAAGGGAAATTCAGGCAAGGACTATTGTGGAGGCCAGAATCTGCAGGTGACGTCGCCGGGCCCCTCACACAGGGCCCGGACTGATTGCTTCCCGGTAAGGGGGTGGGGGCATCGCGCGCTGCCTCTCAGCAGACGATCAAGCGCGGCCTCGGTGTGGAACTCGGTTCGATGCGAGGAGGCGTCCATTCACTTGTGGAGCGTTTCCCCAGATCTCTCGCTTCAGTCAGCCCTTAACGTTTATCTGTGAGCATAAGGGCTCCTTCCTGTAGAGAGGACTGTCCATGACCCTACTGTCACGGCCTCAGCGAGGCTCACTGGCGTCTTCTCGGGGTCTCAGGGTGCTCACTTGCATCAGTGACGCGGAGCCCGATAAACGTGCGAAAGTAACCTGATGAGAACGTGCCGCCTGGGCCTCTCTGCGCTTGTTCTTGGCCACCAAGTGCATCGCTGAATGAAAAGCCGCGTTTCTCTTTGCCGCGTCTCATTTCCTTACCCGATCGCTCTGTGTGATTTGACCGTACCTTATGGATCGCCTGTGCTTGCTTAGATCTAGCAAAGGAAGCCGCCACCATGCCCGAAAGCCCCACCGTCCAGAAGGTCCAAGGATCTCGCAGGTGGGGAGCGCAGATTAGAACATCTCCACACTCCGGAAGTCACTCTGTGGCTCAGAAGCGGTCAGATGAGGAGTTCAGCGGCTCGCGCTGGTGTGGGCGGGCCGACCAGGCTCAGCACGTAATCTTCACTAGTCAGGCAGGTTCTTTCATCCTTGCTTAGGGTTTTAGAAAGAGATTTTCCCAAGAAGGCGAGGGGAAAACCTGTGCTGACTCAAGCTGGGAGGAAGTGGGTGTGGAGGGTGAGTGTTTCAGGCCTTTCTCCCTGGCTCCTCTACCGCTGCACGCCCGTCCCCGTGTGGCAGGTTCTTCTCTCCAGGGTCTCCCTACCTTTTGCCTTTTCCTCCCAGGCAGTGGGAAATGAGAGCAAAAGGAAAGAAAATTATTCTAGCCCTTCCTTTTCTTCCCTTTAAACTCCAGACTGGTGTTTATAGACAGTTGCAGAACCTTGAAAACTTGGGGGCTTTTTGTTTTTCCCGTTTTTTGAGATAGGGTCTCACGATGCAGTCCGGGCTGGCCTTGAGCTCACTTTGTAGCCCAGGCTGGTCTCAAACTCACAGTGATCCTCCTGCCTCAGCCTCCCAAGTGCTGGGATTACAGGCGTGCTCCACCACATCAGTAGAACCTTGAAAACTTGAGGGAAAATAATTTATTTCAAGTTCTAGATGGTTTTCTTGTGAAATAATAGTGTACACTTTTTTATCTTAGCAGAATATGGAAAGTAAGACAGGATGAAGGGTTTCAAGT
>PVLD010009810.1:0-74593 GCA_004027595.1 Dinomys branickii | reverse complement strand
TGCCCCTCTGTTTTCCCATTTTTGGGTATCAGATTCAAGATGTGGAGCAGTTATTGGAGTACCTGCAAGCATGAAGGTTCCAAGGTGCCAGTCTATCCTTTGGGGCTTTCTGCGCGGCTCGCCGGATGCGCACGGAACGTGAGCCCGCTGGGCGTTGCCGCCGCCAGAGAGCCGATCTCTGTCGGGAGTCGCCGGAGAGCTGCGCCGGGTCGGGGGGGCGGGAGGGATCGAGCCGTCCTTCCGGCGGCGCTTGGGACCCCCCGCGCGGCTCGCCCGACACGCGAGAAACGTGGGATTGCCGGGCGTCTCCGCCGCTAACAAGCCGATCTCTGTCGGGAGTCGTTGGGGGGCTGCGCCGGCTCGGGGGGGGGCGGGAGGGATCGAGGGGTCCGCGCTTTCAGGGCGCTAGGACCTAGCAAATTCCTCTCTCCTCTTCCGGCGGCTTTTGGGGCCCTCCGCGCGGCTCATGCATTTTTTAAAACATCAAGTTGCATGAAAAACTTTTTAACAAAATACCTATTCCATTCTCCCTCCCCATCACACACACACACACACACACACACACACACAGACTCACACTTCATATCCTAAAGTCAACCCCTTTCGACTTTTTAGCTGAATATTTTAGTATCATTTCCATCTTTATAAGCAATGCACTTACATGTTTAGATGTATTTGTTTAGATATTATCTGATATGGTAGACAGGAATTTTAGCTCCTTTGTGCATTACTTTTCCTTTCCTTTGCCATCTCCCAGCTTTTGGTTAGTTTCATAATCAGTGTTTCCATTATTGTGACTGAAAATACTGTTTATTACATTGCTGGATCTTCCGGCAGAGAAGTTCTTTGATTTAATTTTCTTTCTTGTAAAACTTTTCTTGGAGTTCATAGCTGCTTCATATTCCCATTTACTTAGTTTTTCTTTGATGCTCTGGCCAATTCTCCCCACACACTTCAACAGCATTTTGAAATACTTCTCAACAGAATTTTCCACATAGTCCAGGCTGGAAGTTGCACCGTCGGTTTCACTGGCTTTTCTGGAGAGCCCTCTCCTCCGCCTGCCACAGTCTGCCTAGCTGTTTCAAGGTCCCCTGGCAGTTCCCTCTGCACTGCTGCGTGCGATCCCCCTCTTTCCAGGACCCTACACTTCCCTCCTTGAAATACATTTTTATTTTGGCATAGCACTCTTCAAGAGCTTCCTAACAAAGCATATATCACAGCTGACCTTTTCTGTGACTGAACTTACATGTCTGCAAACACTGTCGATCAACCCTCAGACCAGATTCCTACTTTTCATGGGGTATTGAAAATGTTGGTTTTGCTGAACATGAAGTCATCCAGCTTCCAGTGCTGGAACTGAAAACTTCTTTGCCATTCTTATTCTTGAACTTTTGTAAGCAGCCTTTCTTATCTTTGGAAACTTTTAGAATGTCACTTCTATCCTCTGTATTCTTTTTTAAAATTTTTATATTTGTGAGCATGTGCTTGCAGTGCATAATGATTACGTTCAGGTACATGCACATAACACATCTCAATTCTTTCTCCATCCCTTCCCCCTTCCCCTCTCCCCTCCCCCATCCCTTGGTTCCCTTCCCTTTTCTAAAAGGTCTCTCTCTCAGTTTCCTACAATCTACCTTTTATTTGCTCCTTATTTATACTCTGGCTTTTTTAGGTAAAAGAAACTATGAAATATTTACATTTGTCTGTCTGATTTATTTCACTTTACATTATTTCTCAAGGTGCACCCATTTGCCTACAAATAGCTCAGATTTACCCAGTGAGGTACCATAGCACGACTTTGGTAATTCACCTTTTTGATACTTGGAATGCTCTTGTTCAGTTACAGAAAATATTGGTGTAGAGAGAGAATTTGCGCCTACTTTCTCTGTTTCTATAATGCTTTCTAGGAAGATATGATTGGGTCTTTAATTTTCTCATCTTTTCTCATTTATTGTTCATGTCTGTGTTTTGATTCTGCTTTGTAGGACAGTTTCTTCGCTTTGTCTGTAGACATTTTAACTGGATGTTTTATTTCTTCTATCATAGTTTAATTAATGTGGGCTTATATATCATCCTCGCCTGTTTCATGGGTGCAGTATATCTGAGAACACTAATTTTAGTTTGCTGCTAGGAGGTTGTCTTCTCCTCTTGCAAAGCCTCTGCATCCTCCAAGCTCATCTGCTTTCCTGTTTATTGTAAACTCTATCATTGACAGTGCACGCTCACCTCAAATGCCAGCTGAGGCCAGCAGTCCCATCCCGTTTAAAGATGGTGCACTGAGTATCTGCTATGGGATCTATGGACAGCCACTTCCCACTGTGCAGTGATGGGTGTCCTGCACCTTCGTTGAGAACTTCCATGCACCTGTGTCTTCTGATTACTCAGTATACCCGCAGAAGGGTATCCCAGCGTCTTAACTGTAAGCTGCTGCCTGGCCGGCCTCTGAGCTTGGGAGGGAAAGAGGACTGAGGAGCAGATATTCACTTTAACCCTACTTTTCCCTCTCCTCAGCCCAGGTCTATCTGCTGTATAGCAACTGGCCTCGAATGCAGAACCTTTCTGCATCTGTTGGGGGTGGCAGGGTGCAAGTGTGGGGGTGAACTCATCTGGCTACGTCAACTGTTAGGAGGAAATCTAGGGTCTACGGCTCCTCGTGTGGGGTTTAAAAGAACCCCTTACTTTTAGCTGCCCTCCCACAATCTTTGGCAGAATCCAGTGTTCTGCTCCCCAGCCTCTCCGAGGTCCTGCAGAGGGAGTCACCTCATCTGCTAAATGCGGCCCTCTGTAGATCCCTTTGCTTGCATTCCTGCCCCTCTTTGCTTTGTTAGAGCTGCCAGAATGGGCGCCACAAACTGTGTCTTCAGCCATAGACAAGTGCTGTCTGCCCCACAGCTCTGGAGGCCAGAAGTCTGAAATCAAGGTATCAGCGGGGTGGCTCCTTTTGAGGGCTGTGAGAAATGCTCGTCCCAGATCTTGTCCTGGCTTCTGGTGGTTTGCAGTGATCTCTGGGTTCTCTGGCTTGTGCTGTATCCTTTTGATGTCTATCTTCACTGTCACACGATTACGTCTAATTCCTTTTTTCATAAGGAAACCGGTCCTATTGGATTAGGGGTCCACCCTACAGCAGTATGACCTCATCTTAATTAACTACATCTGCAACTTCTCTAATTTCCAAGTAAGGTCACGTGGGAAGTACTGGCAGTGGGGACTTCAGCCTCTGAATTTTTTGAAGGACACAATTCAACCCATAACACATACCATATTTAATATCTTTCAATGAGGGTAAATGAAACTCCCACACTGTTTGGAAAAATTTCAGTTTATGTATCACCTCTTCTTAATTATTATGCTTTCCATCCTCAGCATTATCAAAGGTTGGACAATAATTATGTGTTCATCCTGCATGTATGATCCTTTCTGCTTCCATGAAATTATCAAAATGAAGCACTTTACTGTCATTCCCAGTGGATTCCAAACATAAATCTAGAGAATACATGTTCATATTTCCCTATTTTAATTTTACAAAGAAAGATGTGTATGTGTGTGTAGATGTACATGTATACATGATTTTATAAAATCTCACATAAAAATAGGGTGGTACCCCAGTTCACAAACATAATTCTTCCCATGATTCCAGTTGCAAACTGAATCAAACTTCCCCACCAGGTCAACATTGAACCTAACTATTGAATTTAATTTGGTGCTCATCCAATTTGGTTTGCAACCAGAATCATGGAAAGAACTAAGTTCACAAACTGTGATACCACTTCTATGAAACAATACATATAATATAGTAATATATATATATAACTGAAAACATATCAAAAGCTTGTTGTGATAGAACAGCATTGTAAAAGCCAATTTTTGAGTCTTTTAAAATATCTCTAAAACAAAAGAAAAATGAAGCAAAACAGAGTTTATGTTGCTAACAATAAACAAACAAATTTCCAGCAGCTCAAGAAAATTGGAAACTCAGAACTCCCAGGCTTCACAAAGCCTCTGAATTTGGCCGGATCAACTACTTGAAATCCGTATTTGCTGGGGGTTGGGGCCAGTTCGGTTTTTCCCATGGCAACCAATTTGTGCTGTCGTAAACACTACGGGATGATCTCTTAATGATCCAGCAGTTGCTGGCCTATGAGGGAGAGAAGATCGTATTAAATATGAAAAACAGTTGGAGCTAGCACACTAGAACACAGAGATGTGCTGATGAGATTTGCATTATGGACAAACAGTTCTTTCTCACTTGACAAAAAAAGGCCTTTTTAGTGAGAACGAGTATGTTGGTATTCCTTAAGTAATTCCTTAAGTAATTTCCTACCATAAGGAAAAAGAAAAACAATTATAGGCAGTCTTCACTGAGGTGTGATTTGTGCCTGGCTTTGTACCAAAACCTCATCTAATTACTGATGGTATTTCCTAGTTAAGATCTATTTTTCTCTTGAAAAGATAAAATTTGTTTTATTCTCTTCTGATTATGTAATTAATTCTGATTTTATAAAATTTGGAAGTACTTTTTATGTGTTTGTATATGGAAGACAAAAGTCACCTATAATGTTTAGGTCACATGAGAACTTTTAGAATAAAATCATGCTAAACATAGTTTTATATCTTCCTTTTTTTCAGTGAGCTTTACTTCATGTTAGTAAAACTGCTTCACAAGCATGACATTTAATGAATGATTAATAATGTATCATAGAGGTGGATAATTTATTTAACCATTTCCATGTTGTGGGAGGATGTTTCTAACGAACCTAATTTGTCAATATTATGAGTCATGAGCATATAATAAATAAACCTTCATTCCTATTTCCTATTGCTTCATCATAAAGCATTCCTAGAAATTAAATTATTAGAAAAAAGTTATGGATAATTTTAAGATTCTCTCATTTTAAAGTTTCTCAAATTTTTTTTCTATTTCCACTTATTTACAACCCCAGATGCACTTTATTTAAAATGTTCTCATTCTAAAAAATGTTATCTAAACTTTTTGTTAGGAGTACAATAAAACTATAAATTCAGTTAGAAAGAATTGACAGTTTAACAATTTTCAAAAACTTGATATGTGTACATTTACCCAAATATTATTTAAAATCTCTCGGTAAACTTTTGTAGGTTTTTTTCATACCATTCTCATACATTTCTTGTATTTTAAAACTCTTGTTACTATTGTGAATACAATTGTCTCACGTTGTTTAATCAGAGATCACTAGATATATGACATCATGACCGGCCATAGAGTATTTATATCCTAGTCAGTAAGTTTATCAAACCACTCACAACACACTTACAGTTAGCTGGTGTGTGTGTGGTGTGTTATATAATTACACTACCTTAAAATATTATATTTTGCCTTTTTCCAATAGTAGTATCTTCCTCCCCATTGTCTCTTCCATTGGCCACCTCTTCCAGAAAGTTACCTGGTAAATGTGATGTGTGGAATCTTGAATGTGTTTCATTGGGAAATGAGAATGACCCCCGCTATACCACACCATTAAACATGATGCTGATTGTTAAGCACAATGCTGCTGCAGGACAATATACACCTGAAGGAGTTCCGTGGGTGACAGGAACGAATGGAACAGGGAAGCTATAAGACAACAGAACTTGGTGACGGAGATGCGCTTCCTACAGCAAGTTACACAGCACATCCTTGGTGCGTCTGTATCATATGAAGATACAGAACTACTCCTAATAGACCTTTCAGTTTTCCAAGTGAGAAGCCATAGCCCTAAGCTTTTTTAGCACATAAGATAAAATATCTGATATTTAAAAAAATTAATCATTATTTTTTATGTCCCCTTTTGATTTTCCTAAAGACCTGTGTTTCTTTTCAGTTTTTACTGTTTACTACTGCATGTTTGCGGTCCACAGTGACCACGGTCCTCGCGGAGAGCTGGCGCATGCGCAGAACCCTGCTTAACTCCTTTCTCACGCCCTTCTCTTACCCTCCCGTCCTTCCCCCTCCATCTCTTGATGCCTTTCCCTTTTGTAAAAGATTTATCTCCTTTTTTTCCTTTTTTCTTTTATTTTACTCTTCATTTATATTTGGGTTTCTCACGGAAGTGAGGTTTAAGCTTGTCTGAGTTGTTTCACCTAACATCACGGCCTCCAGGTACCTGCACTTTCCTACAAATGCCTCAAGTTTGTATCAGCAGGATTCATAATAACTAAATCTTGGAAGTGGCTTGTGTCCTTCAACAGGTAAACGGGTGAATAAGGTGTGGTATTTACACATAGTGAGCACCATACTGCTCTGCCAAAAAAGAACAGACATCAGATTTTTACATGCTGCATGCCAAGTATTCACCATAGGGCAGCCTCAAGCGACTCCTCCCCGGGATTTTAAGAGTATTGCTCTTTCCATACTGTCTTAATTATTAGAACTTTACATTAATTTTTGATATCTTGTCATGTAAGACCTCCAACCTCATCCTTCTGTGTGATTGTCCTTAATATTCTTATAACTTTATACTTTCATATAAATTTTATATCAGTTGCCTACACACATATCACACGCATGTGTGCGTGTGTGCGTGCACACACACACACACACACTTGCTGCTAAATTGGTATTTTAATGACTCTGAAGATCAGTTTGAGGGAAGTTGCTATTTTACTAAAATGACAAAGACAATCCATCGATACCATTCATTCTTCCATTTATTCCAGGCTTTGTGAAAGCCCTCGGCAAAATAAAGAAGTTTTCAAAAATGTAAAGTGTCACATTATGGAAATAAAATTCAAAATATGTCGTGTAACCGTTGGGATGACACGGTGTTGTAAGAGATGAGTAAGATCTGTGCTATCCAAACTGGTAGCCACCCGCCACATGAAACGTAGCTAACCCAAAGGGAAACAAGCTCTAAATATATACTAGCTGCTAGATAGAATGGCTCAGCAATGATCCTCTCAAGCCAAGATTTGGATTTGGTCTGGAAGAAAGAATAGGAGTTGAAAGGACAGAGAAGAGTGAAGAATTTCAGGCCTGCGAATATGTGAGATGGTCCTGGAAATCCTCATACACGTGCTACCATGTAGAGACTGTCTACCTTGCTGCGAGGAGTCCATTGAAAAGAAAAGGCGGCACTGGGTAGGTAATATGAACCCAGATAATGCAGACTGTGGAGACCAGTCTGGAATTTGCCTCTCATGGGGATATTTGGAGGGAAAATTTGAATATAAAGCACATTGAGGCAGGGAGTGAAGCTTGTCAGACAATGCTTTGGCTACAGTCTAATTTTTATTGTCCAATCTCTCTCACATACAAAATCATAAACATGCTATACTTAATATACATATTTAAATATATATTGATATAGTTTATATGTAGATGTCCCCAAAGCCTCATGAAAGCATAGGTGGGAGTTTGGGGAGGTGATTGGATCAAAGGGGCATGATGCTCACCAGTGGGTGAGTCCAGTGACGACGTTACAGAGAAATGTGATGTTGCGAGGTAAAGCCTGGTGGGAGGGACGGGTTACAGGAGCTGTAGCCTGGGGGGTCTAGCCCCATCTCTCTTTCCTTAATACCCCTCTCTGTCTGCTTTCTGACTGCCGTGCCATAAACAAGCCTCCCCTGCCACGCCGCCCTCCCATACCACCCCCCTTAGAGCCAGCCAATTATGAAATGAAACGTCCCAAAGTGTGAGCCAAAACAAATCCTTTAAATTGTGGCTGTTGGGTATTGTGTCTCAGTACAGATCGACAAAGCTATCCCAAGGTTACTCAGATTTGAGATTTTCTCACAATGGAGAAGAAACAAAAATAGGGAATAAAAAGGGGAAAGGATGTGATAAATGCTTTGTCTTTCTGAGACAAGATCTCGCTATGCAGTTCAGGCTGGTCTCACAGTCACAACGATCCTCCTGCCTCAGCCTCCTGAGTGCTGGGATTACAGGCACGCGCCACCATGCCAGGCTTTAATAATTTCTTGAAAGACTAGAGCACTCTGCCAGGTATATCACATACACTACTGCCTTTGTTCTTGAACAATCCCATGACTACCCAATTATTATCTCTTGAGAAGAGGGTGATCACTCAGAAATAAGAGGGCAAAGGTTGATTTCCATTAAGATTAGAACTGGAAGTTCTGTTTGGCCAACTCTTCACTATACAGTACTGTCCATTTAAAGAAAGGAGAACAGTGAACTGCAGACCATGCCACTGAATCTATCTTTTCACTTACAGGCATGCATAGTAAGAACCTGAAAGGTAGAAAGATTCACACATGCAACAAAATATTGGTGGGTGTGAATAATGAACATTTTACCTATAGCTCCACAACTATAAATAAGACAGACTTAAATTCATTCATGTGTTAATATATCTGGAAAGGAAGGATGAATTTCAAATGACTAAATGAAAGGATCTGTTGTATTTTTAAGTGACCACACAACAAATGATTCAGATTTTGAGTCCCTTTTTGGGAAAAAGGGGAAGCAAAGAAAAAATTAAAAGGTAACACTAAGTAACTGAAAGTGAAGAAAGCAGTCACTTTCTTATGCCTCCTAAGAAGCCTGTAGTAAACGAGGGCCATTGAAAAGTCAGAAAGAAACATGGCATCCGTGACGAACAGAGCCGGGGGTACCTGGCTACCTCTTCCCTTTTGGTAGAAGGGGATATGATTGATATGCTTGTGTCTTCCTACCGTAGAAAGCATCCATACAAAACAAAGGCCATCAGCTTCATATCATAACACAGTCCCTGAGAAGAAAGGACATGTCTGGTCAAGCTGTCAGAAACCACAAAAGCTTCTCAGCATGTGCCCCTTTGCTGTTCTGGAAGTTGTGTCAGTTCTTTGAAGCAAACTATATTTTTTTGGGCAACATACCAAAGAGTGATGTAAACTTCAAAGCCTGATAAATTGCATCCCAGTTCTAGCTCCGTGTCAGAAAACTTGCTTTGTCTACCAGGACAACTTGTAGGAAATGCAGAGAGTGTGCATTTATTGAGTAAAACAAAAATAGTCAACAGCATTAGGATGTTAAGGAAACCCCACATTGAGGAGAATGAGGTGTTCAGAAGTCTGATTATGATAATATATCTTAACAATTTTAGTAGTTCTCTAGCATAAATATCTGGAATTAGATGTTGCAGTTCTCAGTGCAAATAGTTCTAAGCAAAACGGTTTTCATGGAAATTCTGCTGATATTTTCAACGTTATCTGCACATTAAGATGTGTTTTTTTTAAGGTGCCTATTCTGTTTCCAGCACTCATATTAAAAAAGGTTATAAAGAAGAATAAGATAAGCTCTTGCTCACAAAGAACGTGTCACTTAGCAAAAGGTATATAATCAAATAACATTATAAGGTAGTGTAAAACAAGAGTGCATGAGTGGTATAAGCAGAAGTATCATCCCAGAGCATCTAAACTCACAAATAATTTGAAGCAGAAAGAGAAACATTTGCTATTATCTGATCCCATGAAAAATTCTGTCCTGAACCAGTGGAAGCTGGGAAGGGAGAATCAGTTCTCATTGTTTTTTTGTCGTAGTATTAATGTTGGGACCAAGATGGACTACATTATGGAGAACATTTCCACAGCTCTTCCAGAAAAAACTGTTATCCTTCTCTTCAAATGGAAGAAGTGTATCCCAGACTACCATAAATTCAGAAAATATTCCCCTCCCTATAAAGCATGAAAGTATTAAAATGAAGGAATTAATAATTGTTTCTTTTAATTTTGTTAAATTTGTAAAAGTAAATTAAATAAAAGTTTAGGGATTAAAGAGAGAATGTCAGTCCAGTTAAAGTGCCTTATTGCTCTGTTCCAAAAGAAGAACGAACATCTTAAGATCGGTTAGAAGGCAAACAGAACATTACTGAGCTGTGCAGACAAAGAGAAGAGATGAGTCCTGATGTGCAGTCTTCTTGGCATCATCTTGTATGGTTAGCATTGGACTCTCCATCAATAAAAAACTGTGATCTTAATCCTTAAATGTTGTGAATAAAGTTAGTTTTTGAACCTGGACTTTTATTTTGGCTTATACAGTTTTATAAGCTACCCCTTATGCTAGAAAACCAAGAGTAGAAATTATCTGCATTTAACTAAAAGTTCAACATTAGTAGGAACAATAAGTTGTCCCCTCGGAAGATATTTTGAAGCGTTCTTTCAAACAGCACCGGGAAAGGGTGTGTTAAGTGTTGGAATCCATGTTCTTTGGGTCAGCTATTTTATAGATACTCTAATGAAAAAATGCTCAGTCATTTCATTTTATTATTATGATACTTTAAAACGTATTAGTGTCTGTAATACTCAATAGTTAGGATCACCTTCAGGAATTTGCACATTGTACACAAGACACGCTGATCACCCCAGTCCCTCCACTTTCCCTTGTTTCCTCCACATCTCCAAAAAGCCTTCTTTTCTGTTTACTACCATTTCAATTTTACTTTACTCACTCACTTATGTTTTAGGTTTCTTATAGTAGAAAAACCATGGAATATTGAATTTTCTGGGTCTGATTTATTTTGCTTAGCATTAGGGTCTCAAGTTCCATCCATTGTCCCATAAAAAACATGATCTCATTCCTTTTTATAGCTGACTAATATTTCATTATATATATATATATATATATATATATATATATAATAATTTTCTTTCTCTGTTCATCTGTTGATGGGTATCTAGACTATTTCCAGAGATAAGCTATTGTGAGTTGAGTATGCAGGTATCACTACAGCATGATGCCTTTAATTCCTTCAGGAGTATACCCAGGAGACATACAGCTGGGTGAAATGGGATTCCTACTTTTACTTCTGTGAAGTATTTATTTGCGTAGTGGTCATACTAGTTTATAGTCTTACATTCCCACCAACAATGTGCAAGGGTTCCCTTTCCCCCACATCCTCATCAGCATTTTTCTTTCTTCCTTTCTTGGTACCAGTGATTCTGACTGGAATCTCAGAGTTGTTCCCATGTGGATATCCCTGACCGCTAAAGATGATCATTTTTTTAATGTACTTATTGGCCACTTGTACCTCCCTTTTGAGAAGTGTCTGTTCAGTTTGCCCATTTTTTGATTGAGTCATTTGCACTGAGAGGATAAATATATTCAGTTCTTTATATATTCTAAGTATCAGTCCTCTACCAGAAGAGTAGTTGGCAAAATTTTTCCCCATTCCACAGGTTGGCATAGATTGTCTTTTCGCCCTGTTGATTGCTTCCTTTGCTGTGTAAAAGCTTTATAACTTGATATAATCCCATCTGTTGGTTGTTGATATTATTTCCTGTGCTGCTGGAGCCCTGTTCAGGCAGTCCTTGCCTATTCTGTGGTTTTAAGTGTTTCCCCTGTGTTATCCTCCAGCAGCTTCAAAGTTTCCATTTGTGTATCTGTGATTTGATTTTAGTGCAGTGTGAGAGATAAGGGATCTACTTTCAGTCTCTGCATATGGATATCCAGCTTCCCCAGCACCCTTTGTTAAAAAGCCTCTCTCTTCTCCAACACATGTTTTAAGGCCCTTTGTCAAAAATCAGATAGCTGAAGGTACATGGGGTTCTTTCTCTGTCTTCTGTTCTATTCTGTTGGTCCATAGGTCTATTTTTATGCCAACACTATGCTGTTTTTGTTACTATAGCTTTATAGTATAACTTGAAATCTGGTATTACAAAACTTCCCATTTTGCTTTTTTTTTTTTTTTTTTTTTTTCTCAGGGTTGCTTTGGCAACCTTCTGGGCCTGTTCTGGTTTCATGTGAATTTTAGGGTTGTAAAGAATGTTGTTGGTATTTTAATAGGACTTGTATTAAGCCTGTAGATCACTTTTAGTAATATGACTCTTTTAACAGTATTTAATTCTGCCAATCCAAGAACAAGAGATGTCTTTTCATAGTTTAACATCCTCTTCAATTTCTTTCTTCAGAGCTCTGTAGTTACCAGCATAAAAATCTTTCACCTCCTTGGTTAGGTTGATTCCTAGGTATTTAATTTTTATAAGCTATCATGAATGGAGTTGTTTTCCTAACTTCTTTCATGGTGGGTTCATTACTGATGTATAAGAATGTTATTGATACTTGTATGATTTTGTATCTTGCCATTTAGCTGAAGTTGTTTATAGATCTAAGCACGTTCTGGTGGAGATTTTGGGGTCATTTGTGTGAAAGATCATATCATCTGCAGATAGGCCTAGCTTGACTTCATCTTTTCCTATTCAGATCCCTTTTATTCCTTTCTCTTGCTGGCTGCCCTGGCTAAAGGTTCACACACTTCATTGATCAGGCGTGGTGAGAGTGGGTATCCTTGTCTTTTTCTTGGTTTTAGACTGATTTCAGTTTTTTTCCATTCAATATGTTATTGTCATTCTATTTTTATTAGAAGAAGAATTATAAATGAAATGTTACTTATTGATGAAGATTGTTTTAATAAGGGTAGTCAGTGTTATGAAAGTGTATAGTTCAATTGGCACTTCTGTACTTTGCTGGTCTAAGAATTCATCAGAACTAGTGTTTCCTAAAGTGGTTTAATAATGTAGCCTGTAAAATGCACAGCCCTTTGCCCATTCTCCCTACCTCTGGGAACATATCCTACTGAACAGACAGAAAGGTTTTAGAATTTTTGTCTAGAAATACCCCATTAATGGAATAGAAGTCCTCTTCAATCTGACAGAATGAACTGAGGTCACATACATATTGCTGGGCCAGGGGAACATCCGGTGCCTGCACAGACAAGCTGTGTATGGGATTCTGAAGCAGCCACTAAAAGGAAAGTGGGAAGACTAAAGCTGCAGTTGGTCCCTGAAGTCCCACCCCTGCTTCATGGTGGGAAGAGCTGAGGCATGAGGGGCACTGACCCCCACAGCTACCAAACCTGTTCTCCAATTTTCTCTGCTTCAGCAGCCGCTGGACTTACCACAGCACTCACGCTGTGAGCTCATGTGGTCTCTCAGTCCCCTTTCCCTTGTCCTCCCACGGCTGCTGCAACCCTGAGCCCTATTATTAGGCAGAACTATGCCAGATTGCCAGTATGGGACCTCTTAACCCACAGAAATGCCAGTTTCATAAGACTGGACCTGTATTCTCCCTGAAAAGTATCTCTCAAACCTATTCCCTTCTCTTCTCGTGTCCTATACCTGCCTCATGGATGCCTAACCGCTCTTCACTGAGATGACTGCGATGGCTTCCTCAGCAAGGGCCTTTCTCCGTTCTTGCCAGAGGAGGATTTCAGAAGTGTACACTGAGTACGCTGCCTCCGCTTTCGAAGCTCTATAGTGGCTCCCTAATGCCGTTAAAAGGTGTTACAAACCCCTCAGCCTGGCCGCGAGAACCTTGTATCACCAGGTCTCCAACTGCAGTCTCCTTCCAGGTCGTGCTCCTCCACACTCTGGCGCCAGTCTCTCTGAGTTCTTTCTCTCTTGGTTTCCCTTAGGCCAGACATCGGCCGGGACGGCCATCAGTCACCGTCACTGTCAACCTGGGGACCATCAGCTGCATCTTCCCATCGGCACTCCCTCCCTCCAACCCGCCTTTCCTGACTTCCCAATCAAATGTACTTTGCCCTGTTCATCTCTCACTGCCCCATTTGTTTCCTTTCGGGAGACAATTTGTAGGTTTATGTTTATATTGTTGCTCCTTATTTTTGTTGTTTAATATCTTTCTAGTAGACTGAAAGCTACATGAGGGCAGAAATTGCATAGTTTATTTTGTTTTCAACCCAGTACTGGATACATAGCAAATCTTTGACAGATCTCTGTTGAATGGATGATTATGTGAATGAACACGTAAATGAATGGACGTGCTAGGTTAGAATGATAACGCAGAGGCAGGGCAGAGAGTCGTGTGACCGCTATCACTAAGGACTTTGTGATACGAGGCATTCAGGAAAGAAAACACGAGAAGGCAACACAATAAAATGTCAAAAAAGGTCCTTTGGGTTATGAGATTATGAGTAATCCGACTTTTTATTTTTCTTGATTTTAAATTTTTTCTTCAATGAATACATAACATTGATAACTATGACTTAAAGATTGCACATTTTAAAACTCAGAACAATTTCACTTCTGAAATCTCCTCCTTACAAAATAAAAATGAAATTTTGGCCCCAATGTTTATTGATTTATTTTTATGTATTTACTTTAGTTCTCTGAGACAGGGTCTTACTATGTAGCTCAGGCTGGCCTTGAACTCACAGTAATCCTCCTGCCTCAGCCTCCTGAGTGCTGGGATTACATGTGTGCACCATCACACCCAGCCCCAATATTTATTTTAAAAATATTTCTATCCATATTTTCCAACATACATAGCCTTTTCGTTCTTTCTTATATATGCAGTTTGAAAAGTACATAAAGAGATTCTGAACGATATCTCTGGGTGGGACAATGTAATCACTAATGCCTGGTCCCAGAATGTGGTGAAAAGTAACTCAATTACATCAATATCTCCATGCCATTGTTTAGGAGAGACATGGATAATTATGCATTTTCTATTCAAGTTGGAATTGCTTGACATTTGTTAGCAATTTCATGGCAATACAGGCCTCTTAAATTTCATCACTGGTCCCTTAAAGCTCAATGTAATTTCAGTGAAGATCATTCCTTATTTCTGAATAAACTGTCTGTCACCCTCTTCAATTCCAGAAATCTTCATTCTACCCCGATTTATCTCCACTTTTAAAATATCAGGTGTGTTCATGTGGATGAAAGGGAAGAAGTTTATACCTTGGTCCATGCACCACCACTGCAGAGATACAGAACATTTCCCAGATCTCCCTCACACCCTGTGATGCTTACTTTTACATGTCAGTGTGGCTGGCCTGGGACACAGAGGGTCGCTGGAGCCTTGTTTTCAGGCGTGTCTGTGAAGGTATTTCCAGAGCAGACAGACATACAGGTTGGAGGACAGCGTGGGGAAGACCTCCCCTCACTGTGGGCAGGTGCCACCCACCTGGCTGAGTGGAATCAGAAGGGAAGAAGAGGGAGTCCTCTCTCTCTCTTCTGCAGGGTGATGCCCTAGAAATGTGCCTAAATTAGCTCAGAGTAAGGGCTACTTTACACCTATCCTAAAGTCATTTAAAAACAATCTATAAATAACTCTCTGCCATAAAAAGCATGACATTCCTAAAAGCTATGTGTAACCCAGTAAACAAAATATAATTCAAATGTACAGCAGCCAATAATCAAATGCTAGACCCACAAAGAAGCAGAAAAGTGTGATATATAGCCAGGAAAATGCTAAGTAGAAACAGAAGGAAAAATGGCAAAGATCATGGAACTAGCAAAAAAGATTAAAATCATTTTTACAAATAAATATCTCAAAATAGCTGTTTCCTATATTTTGTGCCTTTTCTCATTATCTATGGTCAAATGATAATTCCTGATCCTCGTTGTTGTTCATAGTTGGAAATACGAATCTCTTTTCTGCATTTCTGACATTGGCCATGGCATGGTTCAGATGTTCTCTTAAGGACCCAAAGTGATTCCCTCAGTACAGCCCAATATTAGCCCCAAATTTGCAGGCCCTGCATAGTTTCTTCCCTGCTACCTCTGCAGCACCAGCTTTCACTGCTCTCAAATTTCCACTTTATGCTCTAGCACCACTAAATTTCTTTCAGGGTTCTTCAGCTATGTATTGTTCTCTCTCACATGTAGACCACTGAAAATTCTCTTCTGTGTTTGAGATATTTTGGCCTGAGGCCTACATGGCCAATATTCCTCATTAATACCTATGTATTCTTTACAGCTAATTTATATGTTCCTTCCTCAGACAGGTCACCAGTGAAAGTTAGAGTTGGTGTCATGCCTGCTTGACACTCTCCTAGTACCTGTGTTTGCCTTAAAATAGCTCTCACCATTTCGTTAAAATTACTTGTTTGCTATCTGTATTCTATGTTAGACATAAGTCCCAGTGAAGGTCCAACACCGCTCTCCCTGAATCTGTCCAATTGCACGGGCCTGCAAAGCCTCTGCAGAAGAGAACTCAACACATGCTTGTTCATAAACTATGGAAAGTGCGAGGCAGCTAACCAGCACGACGGGGAGACAGAAAGTAAGGCAAAAAGCAAATCAAACCAACAAACGCTGACATCCAAAAACAGAAGCATTTATAAGGAGAGCAATTTTCCATTGCGTTCACTCCACAGGTCAAACTTTCCACATGGCACTGAGCTCCTCTCTGGTGTCCACAGGGGCCCTGGTGAGAACGGCGCACTTGACACCCTTTCTCTGTGAACCGAGAAGACTTGGAGTAAATGCCTTTCCATGGTGCAGTTTTCAGAGGTCGTCATGATGAACTGCGTTTCAGAATAACTGAGTGCAGTACTTGGTGACTCTGTTCCCATCCTGATTAATTCCATGAAAGAGGGAGACCATTTACCCTGTCCTTTGTCGCCACTGTTGTCTTAGTGTCACAGTAAAAGAATGTCCATGGACCTGTGATGATATCCATCACCCTAACCGAGGGGTGGGAGCGAACAAAGTTAGCTTGTGGCACTCAGAGGTGACAGCAACAACATTTAGAAGAATTAAGAGTCTGCAATATTTACACACAAGGAAAGTATGCAAATGTTATCACATTTTAATTCAAGAATTGTGGTCCCATTACCTCAAACATAGACATGACCTGCTTATTTGCAGAACCTCAGCCTTTATCATCTATTGCTTTACCAAAAAATAAAATAGCAGAAATTTCCCCTTAAAGGGGCATGCTTTAGTGTCGTTTTAAAATACCCAACAAAAGGAAATATTTCCAGACTAAAATTAAGATTCCCTTAATGAAACTTCCTTTTGGTGGTAAAGAAGTCATTTATTCACTAAAGATCCAGTTGGCATCATGAAGATATCAAGTCAAACTAAAAATGCTTGTAGACGATACTTGGTCCAAACACTTCTTGTAGAAGCACAGAGTGGTTTTGCAGGAGCCTCACTGCTTCCTTCTGTCCTGCACCTCTCCCTGGGTTTGACCTCACTGACCTCCGGCTCATTAGCCTCCTCTCTGCTCCTTCCATCAGCCTTTCCTGCTGCCCCTCCTCCACCCACAGCCTACACTGTGCAGCGCGCATTGGGAGCTTGCTCTAACTGCAAACTGGATTGCACCCTCCTGACCTGCCTTGTCGGCCGTCCTAACACCCAGCTCTGGGGCAGCTTCAGGTCCCCAAAGTCCTCTCGGACATTTCACCAGCAACACCTCTCTCCAGTGGAAATCTTCACTCAAGCTCTTTCACTAGATTCACAAAAGCAAGTAACAAAACTGAGGACCTGATCCATGGCAAACCAAGCCCTACCCTACCCTCAGGTGTTCCCCACTGCTGCTTGGAATCTGAATCCTGGAATTCTTGTGAATCCTGCAGAACCTGGAGACCAACGACTCCAAATGCTTTCATCTCACAAATAAGGAAATGGAAGGAAGCCTAAGATATGGAGTCACTCACTGAATAACAAAGGTCTGACTATAATCTAGAAAAGGAAACTCCCGCTCCTTAGCCCACCTTACTTTACCCGTGCCCTGACCCTTCACGGCAGGGGCTACCATTTCAACACACAGTTAACCTGCAATAAATAAATCAGCCAGTGAAAACTCCTCAAATTTCCCAGACTCTACCCCAACGTGATGGAGTAAAAGGGACACAGGTACCGGTGGCAGAAAGACCAAATCTCAGCTCTGATATTCACCATTTATGTGACTTCACCTGTGCAACGGCAACCGTGCACTGGCAAATCACTCCAGAAAGAGCCACTAATGGTCTCCGAGTCTTACACTTGGGCATATTTTTTCACTTCTCATTTGTCTTAATCTCTCAATAGCTGTGAGCCATTCTTCCAGCTCCAAAACATTAGTTCTCTGCCCCAGCTTAAAATTGTCATCACTTTGAGAACTTTAAAACCTACTAATTCTGGGGTCCCACCCCCAGAGATTCTGATGTAATTGGTTTGGGGTGCAGGCTGGGAATTGGAATGTTTATATCTCCCCAGATGATTCTAATAGGTACAAATCTTTAAAACCAGTGTTTGCTGCCGAAGGACAGTGATCTCCTACCTCTTGATCACTCCTTTGTATCCACACCTTGCTGTTTTGCTATTACTCTGATATCGTTATCCCCTCCCTACTACAAACCCGGCTCTAGTATTTCTATGCGAACACTTGCCATTGAAATTGAGCCCGGTAAATCGACCTCTCTTGAGTTCCACATTCGTGTTAAAAGTCCATTCATATTCGTACTTACCCTGGCTCAAAACTAGGCACATGGAAAACTCTGGACACCTAGAGCTTGATTTCGCCCTCTGTTGCTTCCGCCTTGCCTCTCACGCCTCTCTTGCTTGGCATTTCAAGCCCACATCCCCCCACACATGCTCCCAGGCTTCACGGCTCCACAGAGCATCCATGGCTCCAAAACGTCTCTGCCTCTCACTGATTTGTCCCCAGCAACCTCATGGAGTCTGTTAATCGCCCAGCCAAGTGGCTTTCACAGGAACCACGGTAATGTGGCAGCGAATCCTTTTACAGATCAATATGTCTGCACATATGTACCTAAGCGCCTTCTCACCTTCTAACTTTATATTATTTATTTTCTTGTTGCTTTTATTTTTATGCAGTGGTCTCCCATGTGACAGCGTTAGCTATGTAAGGGCAGAGATCCTTCTCTTTCTGTTCTTTGATTTGTTCTAAGAGCGGAGAAGAGTGCCTGTCACTGCATCACTGACAAATGAGCCGATGTGTTCAGTGTAGGTCCCCTCACCAGAGGTAGGAGCTCCCTGGCAGGACACCCTCAAGCTCTTCTCCCTAGGAGGCTGCTGGGCTTCAGGGAGCAGAAGGGTGTACAGGAGAGGGCCTGGGTGGGAAGGTGCAGAGCCAGTGAGAAGACTGGAAGTTGGTTTTCGCAGGCCTTCTTCTGGTGGTGCCCTATCTGAATGTTTACAAAATGTGGAAACCTCCCCCAGTCACTCGTAGATCCTGCCACAGACCGCAGGAAGTTACCAGGGCAGAGCCTGGCTCTGGCTGGACCGAGCAGAAGAAGGAGGAGTCAAGCTCCACCTACGGTGGGGGAAAGTTCAGTAGGCAAAAGCAACCTCTCCAGGGCTTCCCAGCACCGAGAACGGAGCAGCAATCTTTCTTCTCTGAGATTAACGTGGCCTGCAGCCACAGTAAACAGCCCATCTCCCTTGCAGGGAGGAAAGATTAAATATCTGATTAAAATTTTTGGCCGCTAATTTATTGAACTTGGATGGATGAGCCGTTTGGAAGTCACGTGTGTCTGCCGCCGCGTTCCCCACCACGGAGAGGTCACTGCACAGTGGGAACACAAGCGGCAGGTCTCTGCGGGGGCCGAGGGGCTGGCCCGGGGGCGCTGTCCTCCGGGCCACTGCAGCGAACCTGGAGGCCAGCGCTTTCCTGGTGGGTGCCCGAACGTTCCCCCAGACCGCCGCTGTTTCTGTGTCAGCCTATGACTCCGTTCTTGGCACCTGGTGGGTTTCATTCATTTCACCCCGCCCCCACCTATTGTTCCGAGCTGCCTAACAAAATGATGTCAGGGGCTGCTTCAAAGGATACAGGAAGTGTTCAAAACTGAATGATTTCAGTCTACTCGGTTCCGTGTACTCTCGCCGCTGCCTCTTGGTGGAAACCACACCCGCAGAAGTCGGGGCAGCAGCCTCGGGCGGGCGGAGAATCCCCACTCTTCCTGCCCTGGCCTTCTCCCTGCGACCACACGCCCGCTTCTCCCCCATCGCACCGCCATCCCGGGAGTCCGGACAGAGGCCAGCCCGGAAGAGCGGAGGGCCTCTAGGAAAGAGGCAGGCCAGGGGAGTCGGAGGCCAAGGGCGCTTCCTCAGAAAAACAGGGGCGCGAGGCTCCGAGGAGGACTGAAGGTCACCTGCCCCGACCTTTGGATGTTCAAGTCAGTCCCTTTGGCAGAGCAGCCAGTCACCGCAATATCCCTAGAGAGGAAAAAGTAACAGAAACCCGAGGGACTTGCCCTGACCCGCACACTGCAGCAGGAGTGCAGCGTTGAGACTGCTACCCAGTGACCCGTTTGGAGTAAAGTTAAACACGGCTCTGTTTGCAAAGGATCGGGGTAACAAAACGTGCGCAGAGGGCTTACACTTTCCACAGCACTGTGTTGTACGTACCGTCGCATGTGTCCACCACAGAAACTTCGCAAGATACGCCTCAGTTTACCGAAGGATGAACAAATGAAGAACAGAACTGTACCTATGTCAGCCACTCGTCAAGGGTAGAGCCCAGACTCAAATTCAGATCCCACATCCTACTTCCCGGCATTCCACTGTGTGCTCTGCTTGGGTCCTAGCTTCTGTTCTTGCCCTGTTTGTTTTTAGGAACTACCCTGATGCCAATCCTCACCCAGCTAACCAGGCTGCAGTATTGCTTCATCTTATGGAGTTACTAGAACTTTCCTGTGTCCCCACAAAAAATGGCAGCGTTTGTGGCTGGCCCAGGGGACTGTGGCTGCTCACCCCTCCATGGCCAGGCCTTTGTCACACAGCAACGGTGCCAGGCATTGCTTGGTCATTTTCCAGCAGCACAAAACATGAGTTCCCAGCTGGGGAGATAGCTCAGCGGCACAAGCGCCTGCCTGGCAAGTGCAAGGTCCTGAGTTCGATTCCCAGTACCAAAAGATAAAAGAAAATAACTAAGGAAAACATGAGTTCTTGATCTGGGATCCACGGACAGGATTTAGGTGGTATCCAAACAAGTTGAGGAAAACCCACATCTTTATTTTCATCAACCTTTCATTGAAATTTTAGCAAGTCATTCAGTCATGACTTTAGACAACATGGCACACCAGTGTCACAGTACGTCTCTGGCCTTTCCACTAACAGAAACAACAAATTGTTTTCAGATCACATTTTGCTTGTAGCAAATATCTTGAAGCACCATTCATGCTCATCACTACTTGAACTGTAGTATTGGGATTTGTGGAATTACGGCATTAGCTCTGCGGCTAGAGCTTGCCATTTGTTCCGTTACTAAAGAAGCATATATATTTTCACATCAGACATTTATTCCCCAGAAGTTTTGGTAATGCACGCCCCACCTGCCTAGGAAGAGACCACCCCTCTAGCAAAGTCCTTTTCCCCTCCCATCCAATTTTTTCCATAAGTCCCTGGAATGTTGCGGGTCATCCTTCCACATAATTGGCCTCCTTTAAGACTGTGGATATGTTACTTTACGCATTTAAAAGCATTGTTCTGTTAAAGAATCTGTAGGCGTCAATACACCATCAAGAAGATCCCTAGAACAAAACAAGAAAAGGTTAAGAGCCCCAGATGTCATATCGTTGGAGCCCAGAGTTCTGGGGTAGGGTACAAGGGGACTGGCAGCCGGACCCAGTCCTCCCACTACCTGCTGGGACTCACTCTGGGCAAGCAGAATGTGAATGCCAGTGAGCCCAGGCCAGGAACTGGGGAGCCCTGGAAAGCTGTCCTCACTGAGCATGTCCTGAGGCTGCTCTCTAAGCTGATTCTCACCTTCACACGCCCCCAGGACTGTGTCTGCCAAATGCTGCAGGGCCTGGAGTGCACTCCCTCACTAAGTCTCAGGAAGCCGTGCCCCACAGGGCTGCTTCCTGGCTGTATGGCTGCCTTCAAGGCACTGCCTCTAGAGACCTGGTTATCATTAGAGAGTACAGCCAGGAATGGCTGCTTTGTATAAAGGTTTCTGGTTTGGTTTGCAGCACATCTAATTGGCCACTTGGGTCATGTTCAATGCAACATGGCAGCTGCCCTGCACACACCTGGGCTCTCTATTTAAGGGAAGAGCCAAAATAAGAGGGACTGATGTTATTGGTATTAGGAAGTGTACATGGCTGTTAGTAATTTTTGCCCAGCCTACCTGGGTAAGTGGTACTAGCCTGCAAGAAACTCATACCTATGTACTACGTACTAGCCCTATTACTCTAGGTAACTTCATTCCTGGCTTCTCCTATCTATGCAGACATAGTAGAACTGATGTACAGTTCTCATGGGCTGGTGGTCATGAGAAACTCAACCCCTTCCCACCCCAGGGGTTAGGGCAGGTTCAAGAAAAACTAAACCGGCCATGCTTAGGATTGTGTCTTTTCTTGAATCCTCTGTCTTATTACCGGGTCAGACTGACTGTTTCTGACCCCTCCTTCCTTAGACTGCATCCTCACTTAAGGACAGTCTCCCCTGAAATCTGATGTCTGCCGCCCTTCCCTGTCCTCTCCGTTTTGATCTTTAGACAGCCCTGGGAACATGAAGACATGTTTTGAGAACCCAGTTTGATCTCTGTTGCCAGAACCCTCCTCCATCCCTAGAAAAATCCAGGGAGCAAAGAGCTGGCCAGAGGGCAGATGGGAAATGGTTATCCCAGCTTTTCCCCAAGACCTGTGTTATCTCAGTCTGGATAAAGATGCTGTCCACAGCTGGTAGGGTGGACCTTTTTCAGATGCTCTTAAGGAAGCCACGTTGAGTGAGGCAGTGAAAAGATCTCTTGCTGTATCTTTCTAGATTCCAGGACAACCTGGGCATTGTGGGGAGGTGAAATGAATACACACTTTGGGGTTACAGTGAGCTGTGGAACTACAGAAAGGAGTTCTGCCTTCTGTGACAGTGAAGGTAGGATCCCTCTGAGCCTGCCTTCTTACAGAGAGAGATGGGAAGGCTTCTCTTTGCTCTTTTGAAGATTAAGTAGAATACCTGGTACAAAGCACCTAAGTGCAGTGCTTTCCAGAGTTGGGGTTTGATAGCTCTTAGTTCTTATTTTTAATATTCCTTTTACAGTCTTGTACAATTTGGATATCAGAAGCATTGAGAAGAGGCTTCTAAAATTATATAACAAGTTTATCAATTAGAAAACATTTCCTTGCTATGCATTAAGTCCTAAAGGAAGAAATATAAGCAGTACGAAGGCATATTTACATTATGAAATAACAATAGATATTACCAGCAGCCTGTACATTAAAAATGAAAAGTGTTCTACTGGATGTGCAGGAAAGGGAAAAGAGGCAGGGACTTTATTCTGGGCCTATTTATTCATGTGCTCAAAAATAGGCCAGAATCTTTGCTGTGTTCTTGAAAGGTCACTTTATGACAAGGACACAGATGCTTTCTAGATTAGAGCTCTAGAATAACAGGGCTATTCATTCTTCTCTCACCTTCCTCTGTGTGTCAAGGACTCAGGGTTCATTATTCACTTCCTGGGCAAATCCAGTTCCATCCCCATGGTCCCAGCCTAGGCATGCAGGGCCTGGCTTATGTGGGAAATAAGCAGAGGTTTTTCTTCCCTGTGTCTTCCCCAGGCCAGCCTGAAAAGGGGCGGAGAAGCAGTACTAGGGTGCACCGGAAGGCACCTAGAGACCTTCCCACCTGTCGCTCTTAATTCCCTTTCTGTAACTTCCATCTTTCTTTGTGACCTGCTTTGATTAAGGAGCCCTGGGAATTCTCATTAATATTCTACCTTCCACTTACAGCTAGCAAGACCCTACTCTCAACAGAACTGGAGAGAAAGGGAGGGCAAGAGAACCGATGGCAAGGGGAAACTCCTTTCTGTAGCTCCACTTGATTTGATTCTGTGACCTTCAGAGTCCGAAAAAGAAAATTGGCCGTATTCATAAACAACCAGTGACTAAAATACTGGTTTCCTCTTATTGTATTTCTGGGAGACAATCAAGTGTGTTCAGAACTGCAGGTAATGGGTTTCTCTTTAAAAAACAAAAAACAAAACAAAACAACAACAAAAAAAACCGATCCTAAATGATAACAAGTTTTCTGAGCCAGTCATTTTGGCAGATGCTGGTTGAATTTTTGTTACTCCATCACAGAGAAATACGAGATGCTCATCTCCAAAACACTGAACCTGATCAGGGACCAAGGCAAACACCGAGAACAAAGGCTAAATCCCCACACACCACCTCTGACCCATTCCCAGAACAGAACCGAGGCAAGGGGAGGGCGAAGGGACGTTGGAGCGCCGGGGATTAGTGTTTCGTCTTAGGTGGTCTTAGGTGGTGGAACGATGCTTTGTGCTTCAAGTGAAAGGACTGCAATGTTGCGATGGTAAACACGACCTGTGTACCCTTCGGTACAGAGAAGGAGTCAAGCACTACAGGAGTTACCACGCCTTACGCTTCCACAGCAAACACAATGCATCTTCATAATCAGGATGTGTTTTGACTGAGTCCTCCTAATAATCCAAATTGTTATTATTAATATTTAGCCCCACTTCTCACAATTTTGTGTCTGAAGACTCTTGCACTGATGTCTTCCTAGGAAAAAAAAGAGTAGGTATTCTAAAAATAATTAGGAAAAGACCCCTTCCACACAAAAGGGAGCACTTTCCAATGGGTGCTGCAGGTTCAGAAACATTCTCTCTACCGTTTCCCTTCCCAGTCATCGAACACAAGTCCTGAGGAGTAATTGTGCTTGTGTATTTTAAGAACTCTAATAACTTATACAAACGAAGGCCAATCCAAAAGATGTATTAAAGAAGACTTGCTTCTCCCCTGTTTGTGTTCCACTAAATTTGGGAGCCCAGTTAACACCAAGAGGGAAGATGACAGAGATACCGTAGTCCTCCGTGCTTACCATTTTATTTCATCTGTGAAGAAACTGAAAATCAAATTCCACTCTCTGGGATAAACAGCGCTTGATTCTAGATCTCTCCTGACTTATTCCTTGGACTTGGGAGAAAGGTCTGTTGTTTTAAAATGTTTACTTTGCACTGTGTATTAGGTAGTAATATATTTTTAAAATTTTGAACAGATGTGGTATACCTCTTAAATAATGATAAGAGAGAACAGTAAAGATTTCTGAGAAAACCTACCATCCACCATTTTATAGTAGATGTTTAGACTGAGAAGCACTCCCCAGATATGAAAGTTTTCTACCAATTCATAAGATTTGGTGATTTAACTTTCTCATGCAGGCATGAGGGAGGCAAAGGGCCAGGAGGAATCATATACCACATATATGTGATGTGGTGCATTAAAAACACCTTATTGGTTTGAAAATGGAAATGGATCAATTTGCTTCTAAGTTCTTTTATTTTCTAAGATCTATGACATCAAAGCATTGAACTCTGAAACAATCTTGTAGGTAAGATTCAAACTCCAACCACAAAAGTGTCTAAAAAGTGCTCTTCTATAGTCAAACTTCCACGTGGAATTTTCAGTGATGCTAGAGAAAGAGTAGGTGAATTATAGGCCTTCTGTCTGGCTCTCAAGCACTGTTAATCCTAGTAAAGTAACCCTAGTGCCTGCTGTGGGCAAGGCACCAAGAGAGGAAAGCTTGTTGCCTCTGGACTGACATAGAAAGAGAACTGAACCTTGATGTGGGAGAAATGTTAATTTCCAAGTCAGCATTTATGTTTTTATGTTTCCTAGGTTACCATAAACAGAACTCACATGCTGTATTTTTACCTCCGTAATGTCTTGGATTAAAATGCTGTCCTCCTATGTTGGATTCCCACTAGTCTCCTGGCTCTTGGAGAAAAGTCCTGGTTTCTCAGCGGTTCTTATATCCCCCACTACACCCACCTCTGTGTGTTGCTTGCAGCAGGGACCTAAGAAAGGCTGGACTCAGATGACCTGACGACTTCATCATCCAGCTGATAATTTAGTGTTTGCTAAATGTTTCTAAGTCCTTACTGGGAGCAAGAGTATTGAGATCTTACTAACAATTAAAAGTAACAATACTAAAACTAGCAAGGCCTATCCCAGAATATATTAAGTCAAGACAGATGAGAAATATTAAAATGTCTACTCAGATCCTGTAAGACACCAGTTTTTCTACCTCTCTCATGAATCAAGGGTCTCCTTTGGAGTTTATCAGCAACTTCAGGTTTGCCAAAGAAAAGCTTGTATTGCAAAGCAGTAGCTTCATTTTGCAAATTCAAAATATCCAATTTATTTGTCTTTATAGTTCTAAAATCTCATTTCAAAAATAACTTTTAATAACTTAATTGCACTTTAAAAAATTACTTATTTACTTAGGTTTTTTTTTTTTTTTTTTGAGACAGGGTCTTGTTATGCAGTCCAGGCTGAGCTTGAACTCACTGTGTAGCAGCCCAGGCTGCCCTGTAACTCCTGGTGATCCTCTTGCCTGAACCAAGAGACTGAGATGTGCTAGGATCACAGGCGTGTGCCACTACACCCAATCTAGTTGAAGTTTCAACAAAGCTTTGACCTGGAAATTCCAGAGGCATTTCTGAAGTCAAACATATAGGGAAGTAGAAAAACGTGTCATCGTCTCTACAAATAAGAGAAGTGATGCACAGAAAAGCTATGAGGCCTCTTCGGTACCTCCCAGGTGCAGGTGAGGGGTTGTACCCAGATCTCAGGGCACATCATGTTGACAGTAGGGTTCCAGTAGCTGGTTTTCCTGTTTTCATATATCTTTCATGAAAACCTACCTACCAACCTAATACTTCCTTAAACTTTGATAGGGTCAACCTTGCCCTGTCCATGCCTCAGAAGAAACCTGCTCTGTTTTTTTTTTTACAGAATCCTCTCAGCAAAACGCAGGGGGACAGTGACACGCTGTATGTACCAATCATTAGAGCTCCCTCTGCAGCAGTTACCAGTAAAAGTGCCCTTCAGGTGCTGGCCCGGCGCTCAGACCCAGAGCTAAGGCAACGCACAAACCAAACCAAACCAAAAGCAAAGTAAGTGAGCTCTCACGGCTTCTTTTCAAGAGTGCGTGATAGGGCGGGAACAGGAAGGCAGGCAGTGCATTTGCCAAGGGAAAGAGCAACAAAAGATCGGCTACTGTGTAAGAGAGTGCAGTGCGTGGACAGATTGTTGCTTGTCTTCTGAACAGTTTTCCTTAACAACAATTACCAGGCTAGTTCATTTTAAGCTAGTTACATCCTGGGATTTTTTTTTAAGGTGGAAAAAGAACAGCAAAAGGAATGTTGTAGGAGGAGGGAGAAAAACATAGAAGAGCACAGCCCGCAGCCCAGCACCAGCACAGAAGCGCGTCATGTGCTCCCCCTCCGGGTGGTGCTGGGCTGGCAGATGGCCGGAGCTCCAAGGTCGTCAAAAGAAGGACAAATGAGGAGTTGCCTGCGTTTGTGTCAATTGGTGCATTGCACAGAGCAAGGATGAAATGTAAAACTCAAAGTGAGAGGGTGGAGCAGATGAGGAATGATATTCCCCGAGAAGCGGGCAGCTCGGGAGCTGTGAAATATCACTGGCAGGTAGCCCATTACCTTTAAGAAAATGCGAAGTATGTGTGGTGCAGACAAAGGTGACGCACTGCAAACAGTTGAGAACTCTCTCGCGCAGGAGAGAGGGGTTTGTATTTACCTTTCAGAGACGCTGGGTCCACCCTGGCTCACACTGAAAGAAGGAAATGTCTCTAACACCTTAACATCTTGAGTGCATACCACATACCACCGCGCTGGAGCTCGGCTGCGGCGGACACGGCGGTCACGGAAAGGTAACTGATTTGGCAGAGGCATTTATGTGGAGGCTGTGTGCTGGTGGCTTCCAGAGGTTAGTTTATGTTTTATCCCTGGAGTCACTCTCAATTCCTCTATTTAGGAAGTAAATGGCCCATCAGATATGTATTTTTAAATTTTATTTTAAAGAAAAGAAATATGAACAATAAAAACAACGGTATGAAATTTCAAAACAAGGTTGTAGGAAAGTAACAATGGTTAGTACATTGTGTATTGTCATCTTCAAACTAGTTGCTTATATTGGAAGATATAGGTATGAAAGATTGATCAGACAATATAGGCATAAACCTTTCTTTTCAATGAGCTAGTAGCAATTAGTAGTGTCTGTGTGTATGTGTGTATAGATAGATAGATAGGTAGATAGATAGATAGATAGATAGATAGATAGATTTTCCTTTTCCCTTCCTTCTTTCTCCTCTTCCCAATCCAGTTTCTCTTTCCTTTTGAGCATTGTCTTCCTATTTCACAATAGCTATTGCACATTTAGGGTCTTGTTTACTCTTTCTGCTTCTTACTCTAGGGAGACAGTACAATGTTTACATGTGTGAGACTGATTTATTTCACTTGACTATTGAATGAAGTAGCATGCATTTCCCTGTAAATGTCTCAAGTTTAACCTTCTTGATAGTTGAGTAGTACTCCACTGTATAAAAATACCACATCAGATATGTATTTTAACCTTCGCTACAAAAAAAAATGGATGAGCATTTTCTCTGTACCCCCCAACCTGCTCCCCAACACCAGACGACATGCAGACAACCCCACGTGCTGATAGTGTAGACAGCTATTAATCAGCTTCTCCTTAAAAAATAATATTTGGCCAGGGACTGAGGTGAGATTTTGGAATATGTTTGAGGTAGGTACTTTTCTATAGTGTCCTCTTCCTTGAGAGAGAGACAGAGAGAATGAATTAACTGAAAATACAAGTGAATGGACATCTCACCAGAAAGTTCCCTTGTGTTTCCTCTTTCTCCTCCCCCATTCTGAGAGAGAGAGGGTGAAAGAGAGAGACAGGGAGAGAAAGGGAGACAGAGAGAGGAGATGAAACAAGATCTAACAGGAGTTCATTATGCTGTTCTGTCTGCTTTATATGCAATGGGAATTTTCCATAGTAAAAGTTTTAAAATATAAAAAAGTGAATGGAAAATCTAGTAGAAGCAAGCCACCAGTTTGATTTTGTAAAATGTAAAGGAAAGAGAGAAGATTTTGAAAGAGTAAAATCTATGATTTGTTCCCTTAAACACCCTTGGGTAGATCTATCCCTAATCCAATTATAACACTTTTTCTTTAATGTAAGTACTTCAGGGGGTCTGCCGCATTTCGAAGTTATTCATCGGTGTCTGTCTCTTTTAAGGCATTTGAAGACAGCATACCTTGAACATTTATATTCTATGTTCCCACACTGCCAGATGCAGTACCGTTCACAGGGTAGGCATTTGATCAATATTTTCTAATATAAAGGCATGATCTTTAGGAAAGGAAAAAGCTTAACTGGGACGAAAGAAAAGATGAATTATCCAAAAGAGTCAGAGACTATGCAAATAGACTTGTTTTTTCTAGAAATAGACTTCCAAATCAAGTTCTATCAGTGAGAGAGCATGTTTAAAAGACAGAATCCAAGTCATCTGAGAGAAGGAAGAGAAGAAATTTGAAATAAAATTTTGCCAGAAACAAAATTTTATCTCTTGATATATCACAAAAATTTCCATCCATTTTCACAAATAATCACCATCTCTATCACTACCCCTCTGTGCATGCATGTGTACACACACACACACACACTCTCTCTCTCTCTCTCTCTCTCTCTCTCTCTCTCTCTCTCTCTCTCTTTCTCTCTCACACACTTATTTAGGATGCATCAGAAACCATGTCTACAAGTTGAAAGCAATGGGTAAACAATGAGAGGCACCTTAGGTCTATGGTGCTGGTAAGGGGCAGCTGCAAATTGTGGGGGTGGTAGTGATGTCTCAGAGCCCACTGGTAATAGCAGCCACTCAGCAAACTATGAGACTAGCACAGTGTCAGAAGATACTATCTGGATAGAAGGGCTTATCTTCTGTTAACCAATATTTATTAGTAAATAAAAATTAGTTCTAAATACACAACATTTTACTTCAAACTTAGCTGAGACATACTTTTCTTTGTCATAAAGGATTCCTTTGGGACCAAAATCACCAACTAGGATGGTCAAGCAAGGGTTTCCACTAGCTGTGTGGTCAACATGGACAAAGCAGACTATCAGATTCTGGAATTATTCTGCGCAGAGGGGAGAGTCCATCCATCCACCCACCTCATTAGTGCTGAGGACAGTGCCTCACAGACAGAATAACCATGTGAACAAACATCTCTCAGACTTAAATTTGAAAGGGAAAAGAAGGAAGATGATAAAGCAGACACCATTAATTGGTTTGAGAAGCTGAAGAAACTAAGAGATGACCACTCTTGGAACATTTTTAAACAGATTATTATAAAGTGACACTGAATACTTATTCTAAATCTCCAAGGAGCTTAGAAACAAAGAAAATTCACTTAAGTTGCAAAAAGAGGAACTTCAATTAGGCATCCAGAGAGCTTGTCAGTAGAGGTTACACTACCTCCGGGAGTTTACATACTGTTTCTCCCTGCAGATGTCTGAGAAGGCAACTATTATTTTTCTTAGTCAGATTAGGTATAGACCTATCTGTGGCAAGAAGCACAAGGAGGAACCACTTATGCTCCCTTTCTGACCTCTGATTTTATTCAATTTTCTATTGCTTATCTTCTAAATGTGCTTGTAACAACGTGCCCTCTTGCTAGCACCTTCTTGTAAATGTGATGCCTATCTGGGTTTATCCTAGCTAAGTAAACTGAATTCAATAAAAACCATCCTGGGTTACCCTCCGGGAGAGTTATTACTCTACCAACATGCTACTGTTGCTACTGTTACCTAATGCTTTAACTTCTCCTCTGGGCTTGAGTTATGCTACATTATTGTATATCTAAGATAAGAGGCTGTCTGGAGTCTGTTCAATGTTATCACATAACACATGGTGACTTTTTTATTGAAGGCACTCACAAGTACCTCTGCATTGATGCAGGTTTTACTGCAAATAATTCAGAGACCCTGTGTACATGTGTGCATTTGCATGCACAAACATGTATGCACACTATCTTAATTACTTTTCTCTTGTTGCTGAGACAAAAATAACTGAAACCCAGAATTAGGGAAGGAAAGGTTTATTTAGCTCACAGTTTGTGGAGGTTTCAGTCCATATTTGGCTGGCTCCAAGGCAGGGTGGCACATGGCAGAGGGCAACCTTCGTGGTGGCGGAAGACAGCAAAGCAACAAGTGCAAAAGGGAGGAGTGGTGGCAAGCAGCTTCTTCCTCTCCCTTACATATGCAAACTATCCACCCAAAGGCAGTGTAACACTTACAACCATAAATCAAAACTCTAAAAGTCCACGCTATGACTGAATGAGGATTTGGGGGGACATGCAGACATAAACCATAACACATGTATACATATACATGTTAGAGAATATCTACATAAACAGATACATAAGTGCATATGTATAGATAGATGATAGATGAGAGATGGATAAATAGATACAGCAGTGAACTAAAGACAAAGTTAGGATGTTATTTTCCATAGATGATAACAATCTGCAATACTCTGCCCAACTGGACTGTCCTGTGCTATACTCACCTAGTTTAAAGCTTTAAGATAAAACACCACACCATGCTGAGCAACCCAGCGTCTGCTTGGTTTCTGCCACTTAAGATCCTTGGTGATGCAGCAATTCCAAACCATGAGGCCTCAAGACCCTGAAACCTTCACAGAGCTAAAAATGGGATGTTTGGATAAAACATCAATGTTTCAAAAAGCTTAAGGGAATTTTACCTTTGCTATCAAAGCTGTAATGGGCTAACAGTCTGCCGTCTTTAGTTTTGAATTTTATCAACTCTTTGAATAACTCTGGTTATCTCATGAATAGCTGAAGCTTTGGCTCACTTCATGTATGATTTTGGTAAATTAACTAATGGGAGCAATTAGTTATTCCTTCAAACTATAATTGGGCAAGAGACAAATTATTTAACAACACGGCATCACAAAGGAAACGTATATAAGTTCCTGGTGATAAAAAGGGCGGGCTCCTGAACTGTGAACACAATGCACAGGAAAGACAAACGTCTACTTGGGAATCCAGGCACAAGCCCACACCCATCACTTAGTAAGGGAAAACATAAACAGGCAACTCCTGAAACAAAGAACAACTCAAAAAGGAGTAATACACACCATTTTCCCCACTCTGTCCAGTGATTCAGGGTCTTCATTCAGAATGAACTTGAAAAATTCTACAACTATTTCTTTACTACACAGACCAAGGTTCCTGAGGTAGCCAGAGAAATATTCTGCATCTCTGTAGGCTGCTCATCTTTTTATATTTATTCAGATAACACAACTTTCAGGAAAATGATTGTTCAATAAGTAGATGAATAATTAATGTTAGTACTTCCATGTCTCCAACCAAGGGCAAAAATAGGAAAATTTCTGTAGCTTTTTACTGTGAAGACTATGAGTTTTCATATACTCTATCAGTTCTGAGCCCTGAGGAACAACTAAAGAATAGGAAAAGTGAGGAAGATGGGATAGGAAACATGACACCTAATTAAAGGAAAATTGTCAAAGAATGCCAGCTTGACACTGGAAGTTTGATCAGACATACTCTCTAGAGTAGGCCAGCTTCTGCTGGCCTCTAAGCTGTGCATCAGGCAAATGAGCATTAAGATGACATATGGAGGTTGAAGATAGGAAAATTCACACATTTTATTCCTCAAAAATGAAAAGCTTCGATAATCTCCTCTAAAGGGTGAATCAGCAGCCAAACCAAGCGGCAAGTATGAAGAGCAATGGCATGAGAGAGCACCATGAGGATTCTGAGGCTAGAGATTTATTTGTAAATTATGTGTTGCAATATAACAAAAAATAACTGCTCAGAACTGTCTGGTATCTTTAATAGAGAATAAGAAAAAAATCACTGCCACAAATCATGATCACAAAGTACTAGAGAGGGAAGAGCTGAATAGAAAAGGAAGCAAAGTCGAATGGTACCAACATGAGAAGAAAGTAGAAAAAGAGGAAAGACAATAATATCAAGGAATATTTATTTAAAAAGAACCAACAGAATTAAAGCTATCCTTGGAGAAACTCAAAACTAGAAATCAAATCTGGAAAGCGATTTTTTAGAAATTCTCTCCAAACAGAAAGCAAACGACAAAGGGAAGAAAATTATATGAGATAAAATAATATAGAGCGGTAAGTAGAGACCCAAACTACATTCAATTGTCGTTTCCGAAGGACTAAGAACAAATGCAAGGCAAACCCAGTGTATACCCTTCACACTGGATCATAATGCCCGTAAAGCTTATATCTTGACTTTTAGAAAGGCTAAGCGAAGAGCTTGGCAAACACTCTCCCCAGAAAGCAATGAAAAAACCGGGCAAAACTTAAAAAACAAAAGATCTCTATAGGACTTTGGAAACTGTCCAAGGGGGCATACAACAGATTAAAAAGCTTTTACTCAAGAAAAACTAGTGAACCAAGGTTAGAACCCAAAGCTTCTCTGGTCTGCTCCCCTCCATGGCCAGGTCTTTGATGACAACAATAGCTATTTATAAGGTGCATTTCCAGAGCAGGTCCCCAGGGCAGCTGATCTGAGTGCACAACACTGGCTGGAGTAAATAACAGACAAAGAGATCAACCAGAAATTAGCAGACAGATTCTGGAGCGAGGAGAGCTATAGCAAGCCTTGATAAGCTTTCATATACTCCTACAACACACATTTTGATAAAATGTCAACAGAAATGGCAAGCCTTTAGCTACAGTGAAACAAAATTACAACACAAATTGAAAAAATGATCAATGAAGAAAAGGGAACATCACAAGCAACTTTGAAAGAATTATAATACTGTGAGCGATTTTACGCTAACAAACTAGACAATTTAGGTAGAGAAATTCCTCAAATGATAAATTTGCTACAATTCTTTGCTATGGTTGAATATGTGTTCCCCCAAAGGCCCATGTACTACAAGTGTGTTTGCCAGCTTGTGACACTCATGGGAGGATGTGGAACTTTTGGAAACCAGGATCTAGTGGGAAGATATTTGGTCTTGGGAACATGCCCTTGAAGGAGATAGTAGTTCCCTGGCCTCTTCCTGTCTTTCTCTTTTGCTTCCCAGCAGCCATGAAGTAAGTAACTTCCTTTATCACATGTTCTCACCATGATGTTCTGCCTCACCAAGGGCCAAAAGCAACAGGCCAGCTGACTAGTGACAGGAACCCCCAAAACTGGGAGCCAAGACAAATCTCTCTCTTCTTATTGCTTATCTCAGGTATTTTGTGACAGTGATAGCTGACAATATGGTGTCTTGAGAAAAAAATAGAAAACTGATTCAATTTCTAGAAAGTAAAGAAAATGAAATGATAACTAAAATTTTTACATAAGGAAAAGCCAAAGCCTAGATGTCATCACTGGTGAATTCTACCAAGCATTTAAGAAAGAACTAATAATACTTCCTAAGCTTTCCCAGAAAATAGAGAAAAACATATTTCCAAACCTATTTTAAGAGGGTAGTATTACCCCTGATACCAAGATTACACAAATATATAACAGTAAAAGATGCCATTTTCCAGTTACCATAATGGTTGCAGTTTAAAAAGAAGAAAGTAAGTGTTGGCATGCACTGCTAGTAAGAATGTAATGTGATACAGCTACTGTGGAAACATTTGGCAACTTCCTATAAAGTTACACAACTGATATATGACACAGTAATTTCACACCCACATATCTGCCTAAGAGATTAAAAAAAAATAAGTTAACACAAAGGCTTGTATCCAAATGTTCATAGAAGCATAATTCATAATAGCCAAAAATGGTAATAATTCAAATGCTTATCAAGCAATGAATGAGTACATAAAGGTGGTATATCCACAGAATGAAAGATTATTTGGTCATAGCAACAGCATGAAATGCTGATACATGCTACAACATGAAAGAAATATGAATGAACCTTAGAAATATGTCAGGTAAATGAAACCAGATGCAATAGGGCACATATGATTTGATGGCACTTACATAAAATATTCAGAAAAGGAAAATCGATAGAAATTAGAAATTAGAATCATGGTCTTCCATATAAATGAAGGAGTGGTTGCAAGTGGACATAAGGAGTGTTTTGGGGGAGATACAAATGCTGCATCATTGGATTATGGTAAGGGGTGCAGAACTCTACAAATTTTTTGAATGTCACTGGAGTTTTGGAAGGTTGATCAGTTGGTCAAAGTCACAGACCTACAGACTCAAGAAGCTAAACATATTGCAAACAAAATAAAGATGGCCTTGTCCGTATATGTCTTCACTAAAAATTTTAAAACAAAATAAAAGAAAACATCTTAAAATCGTTCAAAGAGAACCTACATCTTACCTAAGGGGAAGCATTTGCATGATAATCGATTTACCATCAAAATCATACAAGCCAAAAAGAAATGAAGCAAAAAATAAAGACATTCTCAGATGAAGACAAAAATAACACAAATAATTTTTAAATGAAGACAAACTAAGGGAATGTGCTACTGGCAGACCTAATATTCTGAAAAATATTCTCCTATCAGGAAGGTAATGATAAAAGAATATTCTCCAATAAGGAAGGAGTTGATAGAAAAGGAAAACTTGCAGCATCGTAAATGAAGAAAGAACACAAGAGAAGAGAAGAGAGGGAAGGGAAGGGAAGGGAAGGGAAGGGAAGGGAAGGGAAGGGAAGAGCAGAAACATGGACCATACAAGAGATGATCCTTCCCATGAGTTTTAGAAATCACATCCGATTTTGAAAGCAAGCATTATGATACATCAGTGACACTTACATTTCCAAATGAAGAACGTAAAGGAATCAAAATAAAAGTAAGATTTCCATACTTTACCCAAAGTGGTCGAATGTGATGTTACATAGGAATTCTACAACATTCAGAACAAACACTAAGAAAACTAAACAAAGAAATATATTAGAAATACTATACATAAGTTAAAGTGGAATCCTAAAATACATCTACGTACTAAGTAGAAAGGAAAGAAAAGAGAAACAGAAATAAGACAAAGAAACAAACACAAATAAGTAACAATGGCAGACTTAGTCTTAACATATCAATAGTTACCTTAAATGTAAATAGTAAAGATAAACCAATTAAAAGGTAAAGGTCAGATACAATCAAGAATGCAGCTTTAGGACCCAGAAACTGCATTCTTGAATTTATCCCTCAGAAATGAAAATTTATGTTTATGCAAAAGCTAGTGAAAAATGTTCATAGGAAATGTATTTGTAAGAGCCCCAAACTGAAAAATACAGGCTCTGACCTTCAGTGGCTAAGTGGTTTAACACTGAGCTATACCCATGCAGTGAAAGGCCCCTCAGGAAATCAGGAACAAACTATTGATACATACAACCTGGATGATCTCACGGGAATTATACTGAGTTGAGAAAGCCAGTCCCAAAGCTCTATATACTGCATAATTCCAATTATACGATACTCGAATTGATCAGATATAAAAGTGACAAAAATAGATAACTTTTATGAGAATCAGAAATTAAAACATTGTTTGATAATATTAGTTAATTTTAGTAGTGATATTGTCTTTATAGTTTCCTTTAAAATTCTGACACTTGAGAGGTACATATTGAAGTACTTACAAATGAAATGATATAGGGATTTGATTCATAGTAATACGGGGAGTGGATAGGAGTGTGGAACAGGCAGAACTAGCCAAGCACTGCTTTTACTTATGTTTCTTGGAGAAAATACAGCATCGTGGCCAGCTCTAACTGCAAATGAGGCTGGAATGCCCAGTCTACTTGGGTTCCCAAAGTGAAAGAGACACATCTGTGGCTGCACTGCAGTCACCTCCTTCAGCATAGTCAGTTTTCTTCATGTGATAAAATATATCTATGCCCACCCAAAAGCTTGCATTGTATTTGAAAATCACAAGATGTATTCCCTGTTAAATTTAGGAAAAATAAAAGAACAAGGGATGTTTTTATTTCTATTTGCCATCAGAGTTTGGAGGAACCAGTCAAAAGAAACTTACATCAGAACTATAAAAATCAGAAAAGAAAAGACAAAATTACCCTAGTTTTAGGGGTTATGATTAGTTACCTAAAGAAAGAGGGAAGAATCAACCAAAGAGACATTTTAAAGACTAACTCACAAGGTGGCAATGAACCCCAATATTTTATACATTGGAAAAAATAATAAGATAGATGCACATACAAAATCAACATAAAGGGGAATGGGTAGCCAGCATGGGAAGCACCTGGGACTTGGCAACGAGCTCAGCCAAAGGAATCCAGGTGCCTGGCCTGTTTCCCTAAACCTTGGGACTGGGCCACCAGGGGCTGACAGCCAACAGTAGGACCTGGACTAAGATGCACATGATGGACAGGCAAAACTAGAGGGAGGGAAAAGCCCAAAATATGAGCCAATAGGTGGTAAGTTAGGTGAACCGGTGTTGTGCTTAGGGACAAAGACACACGGAATAGAAACAGGTGGGTGGGACCAGCCCCCCTTTAAAAAATATGTAATTTTATTTTATCTTGCTTTATCTTTGATTTTATTTTATTCTCTTTTCCTCTTTTCTTTGTTCTCGATTTTTTCTTTCTTTCCTTCTGTCCTTTCCTTGTTCTAATCCCTCCCCGCAAACCCAGAGACCAAGTTTGGGTAGTCCCTAGAATAGTCCTTCATTCTTTCTTTTCTACCCTCTTGTCTAGCTACCCAAAACTTGTGTGGCCATCCAGCGTCCTCCAGCCCTGCTTCTGCTCCTTCTCAGGTATCTTTATCTTACCCACCATCCTCTCTAAATTTCCACACCACAGGGTAAGTCCATTCTAATAAGAGAATTCTAATAAAACACCTTGCATACAAACTCCTAATTTACAAATGGTTCTGTTATATAACTATAGGCTTTGCTTTTGGGGTCTAAAGAACAAAATCAATAGTTATCACAGTTAGTCAATATCTAAATTGTGCTTGATGCTGTCATTATTGCTAATTGTACTACTGTAGCTACGATGTCATATCTACTGTAATCAGTTGTTCTCACTTGTGTAACAATATTGAGAAGCTCTGGGGTAATAACCTCACCACAACCCTACACAAAAAGAGTGGGAACTGAATCAAACAGAAACCAACATCCCACTCTTAATTAATTGGGAAGGTAAGAACTTAGGACAGACACAAACCAAAAATCTCCTACACACAGAAGGTATCTCTGAAGAACAGACTTTTCCTAGAGAGGCCTTGATACTAGTGATATAGCTACATACTACCAAAACTCACAAAGATTATCACAGGAAAAAGAAGAGCAGGTCAAGCCCAAAGCCCAGAGAAGAGAGGAAATTATAAAGATCAGAGCAAAAATTATTGCAATTGAGACTAAGAAAACAATACAAAGAATTAATGAATAGAAGAGTTGGTTCTTTGATCTCACTGCTTTTTTTTTTTTTTTTTTTTGTGGTACCGGGGATCGAACTCATGACCTTGCACTTGCCAGGCAAGCGCTTATTCAACTGAGCTATATCCCCAGCCCAGAGTTGGTTCTTTGAAAGAATAAATAAAATTGATAAACCTTAGCCAATCTTATCAAAAAAGGAAAGAAAGAACTCAAATTTATGTAATAAGGAATGAAAAGGATGACTACAGATTCTGTGGAAATTCAGAAGATCATCAATACCTACTTTGAAAATCTTTACTTGCATAGGATGGAAAACAGAAGAAATGGACAGATTTCTAGAAACATATGAACTACCAAAGATAATCAAGAAGATAGAAAAATTCTCAATAACCCAATATCAGTTAATGAAGTTGAAAATGTAACTAGAAACTTACCAACAAAGACAAGCCCAGGTCCTGATGGATTCACAGCTAAATTCTATAAGAAATTTAGAGAAGATTTGATGCCAATACTCCCCAAACTCTTTAATGAAATGGAAAGGGGAGCAATTCTCCCTAACTCATTCTTGGAGCCAAGTATTACCCTGATACCAAAGCCAGAGAAAGAGCCAGCCAGACAAGAGAACTACAGGCCAATCTCCCTAATGAACACAGATGCAAAAACTCTCAATAAAGTACTAGCAAACAGAATACACCAAATCATCAAGATACCAGATCATCAAGTACCAAAAAACAAAACAAAACGAAACAAACAAAAAAGATCTCTACCTACTTTCTCTTCCAGTAGATTTAATGTTTCTATTTTAATATTTAGATCTTTGATCCATTTTGACTTTAGTTTCATGCATGATGATAGATATGGGTCTAGTTTTAGTCATCAGCATATGGAAAGCCAGTTTTCCAGCACCGTTTATTAAAGAGGCTATCTTTTTCTCAGTGAACATGTTTTGTCCCTTTGTCAAAGATAAGGTGGCTGTGTTTGGAATTGGGTACTTAGGAAGTTGCATACTTGGAGTTGGATACTTAGGACTACAGATCTACAGGAAATACTTCAAAGAATCAACAACTGGGATTTCATCTTATTAAAAAGTTTTTGCACATAAAAAGAAATCACCAACAGAGCAAAAAGAAAACCCACAAATTGGGAAAGAATTTTAGCCACCTCTCTCTCAGACAAAGGACTTCTACCTAGAACATATAAAGAATTTTTAAAAATCAGGCCCCCAAATTCAAAGACCCAATCCAAAAGTGGACATTTGAGAAGAGTACACACTTCTCAGTTGAGGAAATACAAATGGCTACTCATTAAAGAGATTGGCTTATACTTTTTTGTTTGTTTGTTTTTGTTTTTGTTAAGTCCTTGTTTGGATTTGGTATCACGGTAATGCTAGTTTTGTGGAATGAACTTGGCACTTCTTTCCTTTCCGTTTCATTGAAGAGTTTGCTATCCTTATTCACAGATGACAGACTTCTTTGCATAGAAGATTTTTAAAAACTCCATCTAGCTCAAAGATCTAATACATAAAATCAGCAAAGTAGCAGGATTCAAAATAAATACACAAAATCAATAGTGTTACTTCTCAGATGACAAAATACAAATGGCAAATAAATGTATGGAAAAAATGTTCAACAGCATCAATCATTCAAGAAATGCAAATTAAAACAACACTGGGTGATTATATCTCACCCCAGAAAGAATGGCTATCATCAAAAAATCCATTAATAACCAACGCTGACCAGGCTGTGGGGAAAAAGGAACCCTTCTCCACTGCTGCTGGGAATGTAGACTAGTGCAACCACTGTGGAAATCAGTGTGGAGATTCCTCATCAAATCAGGATTAGAGGTCCTATCCACCCCAGCTATTCCCCTTCTGGGTATTTTTCCAGAATTGAAAACATCATACCACAGAGATATATGTGCACCTACGTTTATAGCAGCGCAATTTGTAATAGCTAAATCATGGAAGCAACCCAAATGGCCATCCACTGGAGACTGGATAAAAAAACTGGCATTTTTATATAATGGAATATTACTCAGCCATAAAGAAAGACAGTCTTGAGGCTTTTATAGGTAAATGGTCACAACTAGAGACCATGCTCATAAGGGGAATAAATCAGAGGTGCATGTGTAAGCAGTGTATTATATCACTGATGTAGGAACCTGAAAGTGTGAATATAGATTAGGAAATATGATAAACAGTAGGAAATGAAAGGAAACTGCTTGAAAGTAGGGAGCAGTTGGGATGGGGGAGGGAGAAAAGGAAGAAGGGAATAATTATGTATGTATGTATGTATGTTTGTGCAGGATGGCTAACATAGTTGTACTACTGACTTATGTCACTTTATTTTAAGGAACAGTTAATGACTAGTTGTTTGATCAGTCTTGCATGTCTCTGTTTGTTTTCCTGAGTATAAACTTCAAAGTTATCAATATGTAGTAAAACAACCACTGTTAATTCCCTGGCACCTTGTCTGTAATTCAGTTTTGATTGTGCTGTTCTGGTGCTACTTTGTAAGTGGCTGTCTGTTTGTTAATATGTTTTCATTCTTTTATTTTTTAAAATAAAAGAAAGAAAAATGGACAGACATAGAGTGTAAATCATTTATAGAAAAGAAATTCAAATGGCTACTAAACATATGAAATTATATTTAACATCATAAGCAGAGAGATAAAAAGTTGTCCTGAGGTATGTTTTATACCTAATAGAAGACAATGATAAAAAAGTCTGATAACAAACTATGCTAATCACGGCATGAGCATGCAATATTAGAGTAGACATTAATTTATTAACATCCCTGCTAGCAGTAATAAGTAGCACCAACTAAATTTGTAAAAGTATATACACACTTTGATAGAGCAATTCTATACCATAATTTATGCTGCAAACTATATACAGGCAAAATGGAATTGTACAGAGATACTCATTTTGTGATAGCAAAAGATGATACATAGAGAAAATCGACCAACAGGTCTCAGATTGAGACCTATAAAAATTCATATATTCAAATACTCTGAAATACACTTTGGCCCTCAAAACACAATGTAACTTTCCATGTTGTGAGAAATGGATCACCTAGGTAAATTATGCCCTTTAACACTGCAGAATAGCATATGTACCATGCTAGTATTTGTGTGAAGTTACAGACTAATTTCTGAAGCCAAAGATGAACAATATTTAAGTTGTGTATTTCTCTCTTTTGACTTGAATCATCAAAATGTGATTATAAACAAATTTCTGACATTAAATGTTTTTGGTGTAAATCATCTTTTGGGCATGATGATGGAATATCAAGCGTCAGCCAGGAGGGTTTCTGTGTGGGTGGTTTCCCTTTTCTTCCCACCTTTCCCTAGCAAATATTCTGGGAAATGAAGCAATTTTTTTCCTGAATTAAATATGCTTCACTGTGACATCACTCTTTCTTCATTTGCCAGATACACTGAACTTAACCCACAATCCTACATTCTTTTCATAAGAAATTGTTGTTTTAACTACACAATGAAAGCCTTCCATCTAAAGATTAATTCTTGTAATTCCCATAAAGAGGTTTGCAAAATCATTTGGCAAAGTATCTGAGGATAGTTACAGGTTGTCATCCTACCTGCCTTAATTTTCACAGGTACATTAAGCATGAATAATTAAAAAGGGACACTTCATGCAGTTTATGGCCACATCTGCTTTCAAAATCTATTTTGCAAGATGATTGTTGACTTGCCGGTGCCTATGGTCTTCCTTTGCTTATTAAATATCCTGTATTAGAATACGACTCAGCCAGTAATACATCTACAGTCTTTCACTCTTCATCCCACTGATCCTTATATCTTTGTGTACCAGGAGTTATGATCATTAAAATGAAAGTCCTGGAACAAAGATAAGTAATGACACTTTTCCTCGAATGTAGGTTTTACACCAGAACAACCCTGAATTTTACCACTTCTTTATTTTCCATATCATCCATGATAAACCCCAGTGCTGGGGGCCACATAATCCATGATGGCGTCCTCCCTCTCTGGGAATGGTCCGATACATAGATTATGTCTATTAATAAGATTCTGTTTTTCTAGCATTAGGCATAGGTTGGTGGAGGGTATGCCATAGACGAGTTAGTCCTAGGAGACAGGCTCTCTCTTAGATTGGAAACAAGACACCAGAGCTAGGGGCCGTAGGCCGCTCACTTTTGTTCCTGTTATAAGGAGAAGGTGTGTTTGGAGCAGGCAAGAATTAGGCAACAACACAGGTAAGCAGAAACAAGGTATGTGAGACAGAGGCTCGAGGGCTCTGACACGTTGGTTCCAGTGGACTGTGCTCCTGACTGCATCTTTGAATTTCCCTCCATAATCTGAAATCTCTCAGTAATACTGCACTAGATTACCCACTTTGCCTAAGCGAACTGGTGGAGTTAGGTTTCTCCGAGCCCCAACCGAAACAGCTCTGGCTCGCGCGCGGTGCTTCTGTGTGGACACCTCTACCTGCTCAAACATAACCACAACCTGAGCAGCTGTGTTCCTGGTCTGATCACTCAGTCCTACCACTTAGAAGCTGTGTGACTTTGGGGTGCTTAATTACCTCTATAGACTCAATTTATGTAACTACATGATGCAGGGAATGACGGAATCTCTCTCAAAGGATTCTTACAAAGTTTCAGTGAATAGAAACATGAAAAAATTGCTTACAACAGTGCTTGAAACATGATAAATACCCAAAGATAGATTCTTATCATCATGCATCATCATATTCTCATATTCTCATATGTAAAATATATCATATGATCCAGTAATATATTTAGAATAATAAAGAAAACAAATTTTTGTATGTTTGTTATCAGCTAGACATGGTGTTAATATAATTAGCTTATTTAATGCTCACAAAATCTATAAGTAGATTATTAGCCTCACACTACTAATTATAAAATTACATAATTTACCCAAAGTCATATAGTTAGAAATTGGCAGGATCTGTAGAGCTATGTCTTTTGACTTCAAAACTTAGATTCTTTTCTCTTTTCCTTTTTAAAACTTTTTCTTTTGGTATGTGTGTATGAGAGTGTGTAACATAGGTAAAGAAAAATATACAAAACCTCAATGTATTAAGTTAAATGAATTTTTCATTAAATGGATTTTCACAAAATACAAACCATATAGCCACCATGCAGACCACACAGAAGACTGTCAGCACCCCAGATGCTCCCTACGAGCCTCCTCTTAGTTTCTGTCTTGTCATCTTCCCCAGGGCCAGCCAGTCTGACAGAGACATACTGTATCAGGCTAGCTAAGGTAGAACTACATTTTCTGCCTGGTGTGATGGTGCACGCCTGTAATCCCAGCACTTGGGAGGCTGAGGCAGGAGGATCACTGGAAGTTTGAGGTCATCCTGGGCTACATAGTGAGTTCAAGGCCAGCCTGAACTACACATGAGATCCTGTCTAACAAATAAACAAAACAAAACAAACCGCTACATTTCCCAGAATTTCCTGTATGATTCCAGTTAGAATTGGTCAAGTTTGGAACACGGGAATAAAACCAAGGCCACTGAGTTATGAGAGTTTCTGTAAGCCACCAGGCACAGCTACAGCCCACGTGCCCTGGGACTCACCTGTGCACCCTTCCTGCCCCCACTCCGACCCTTCCCCTGCACCCACTCACCCATTAGCCTGAGATAGCAGATAGGCCCTCAGCTCTTCAGCTCCCACCGAAATTCTTTCCTCCGCTGCTCGCAGTCCTAGGTCTGGTGTACATTCCGTGGTGATCTCCAGCAACTTCTGCAGGTCACCAGTATCAACTGTGGGGAGGTAGTGAGGAGAACACAGGTAGCAGTTTGTCCTCATGCATTCCAGGCTTGAAGCCCATTCAATAATATCTCTGTGAGATTCATCCATATGGTTGCAAGTTGCCATAGTTACTTGTTTCATAGACATTTCATGTATTTTAAGAATATGGTCTTATTTTGTCCATGTTAGTGTCGATTGTTAATTGAGGTGTTTCTGGTTTGGTTTACTGGTAATAATGTACTATGTACATTTTGAACTATGTCTATGACAAGCATGTCTGTTGAGACTATAACTAGGAGTGAAATTTCTGAGTCATCGAGTATTTATGCGTTGAAATTTAATAGGAAGCATTGAATGCTTCCTAAAGTATTCTTGCCAGTTTTGCTTCCCTGTAGTGTGTGCACTGTAAATATCTCACTCTCCCCTGTGCCTCGCTGTCACACTCTTAGGGGAGTCAATAGGTGAACAGAATTTCTTCATGTTCAAGTGATCCAACTTATCAATTTTTCCTTTATAGCTAAAGCTTTTTGTATTCTATTTAGTAAATCTCCAACCCCAAGGACATGAAGAAATGGCCCTGCATTATCTGCTGGAAGCTTTACTGTTTTGTCTTTCACATACAGATTCGTCAGTTACCTGGGAGTGCTTCTCCTGTCTTCTATGAGATAAGGATTTAGTTCCACTTATTCCAAGTGGCCATAAAATTGCTCTAGTATCATTTGGTAAAGGCATTCTGGGTCAGAAACTAAGTTATGAATATGGTCTGTCTCTGAAATGAGTAAGTCTCTACCTTCCACGTTTGTCCGTTTATTTGGTATTTGCCATATTGTACGAATGAACCCCGCTTTATCGATATCCAGTAGAACTAGTTCTCTACTTTATTCTCCCTCAAGAGCAAAATGAGAACTCATGCCTTTTTTCCAGTGAAATTTACAAAGCAGCTTATCAGTCTATACCAGAACAAAAACTATAAAAATTTTGATACTAAAAATTAATTTTCTATGCTATTTTTGTAACTTTTCTGTATGTTTAAAGTTATTTGAACATTTTAAAATAAATAAAGGTAAAACAAAGTTACTCTGGCTCATGAAGTAAGTGGGATCTTCACTTTTTAGGTGCTCCCTGGAGGAGTCCGTGTAAGATGTACAGGGTTTCTTCTTTCATGTTTGGTGGAATTAATTAGCAAAATCATCTGGATTGGGCTTTTTCACAGGATAGCTTTCAATTATGAAATAAATTTAACTAATGATTATAGAGTAACTAGGATTTTCTAATTTTTCTTAGAGCTATTTTTAATTTTTCAGTGAATGCATCTGTCCACTTCATTCATTTTCAAATTTGCTGGTATAAAAAGTGTTGTAATATCCTAATCTCTTTCTACTGAACCTAAGATCTGTAGTCACATTTTGGCTATTTTTCCTTTTCTCTTTTTCCTGATCAAACCTTCTGTGGCTTTACCAACTTTCCAAGTCTTTCCAAATAAAAAAGTTTAATCTTTCCGAAGCTCTTTGTTTTGCTTGTTTTCTCTTTTACTAGTTTAGTTTCGCACCCCCATTATCTTATTCTTTGTGCCGTCTGCGGCTCTGTCTTTCTTTCACTGAGTTCTAGAAATGGCAGCCTAGTCTACGGCTATACCACCCTGAACGCGCCCGATCTCGTCTGATCTCGGAAGCTAAGCAGGGTCGGGCCTGGTTAGTACTTGGATGGGAGAAATGGCAGCCCATCCACTTCCGGTCCTTATTATTGTCTAATGTGCTCGTTTGAGGCAACAAGCTCCCTCTAAGTCAGGAGTCCCCAACCCCTGGGCCAGAGACAATATGAGCCCATGTGCACTAGTCTGCAGCAGGAACTGGTTCCGGGGCAAGAGGCGAGCGGCAGGGAAGCAAGTGACACTTCCTCTGTATTTATGGCTGCTCCCCATTGCTTCCATTTCTATCTGAGCTTTGCCTCCTGTCAGATGAGCAGCAGCATTAGATTCTCACAGAAGCATGGAATCCTGCTGTGAACCGCACACGTGAGGGACCGAGGTTGTGGGCTCCTCATAAGAATCTATACCTGCTGACTTGCAAATATAGATTAACATCAGCAGGGAGGTGAGACCACAGATACAACAATTAAATCAATTGTTTGGGGACTTGTATCAAAACCCTATGTGTTGTGCAACCACAATGAATGTGACCATTATGTACTACAAATGTGTACTAATAAAACCTTTTTAAAACTCTGTCAATGAGTGCCAAGCGACAAACTGCACCTGGTGGCAGGCTTTAGAGTGGCAAGCGAGTTGACGTACTTCAACTGTACATCTAAAGCCTGCATTTATTTTAGTCTGTGCGTGGCCCACCAATTACTTTATTTACCCCTTGCATTGGTGCCTCTTTCCCACATTCCACACTTGCCTCAGTCACAGTTTTGGTAAGTCCACAAGATAACCCACGCCAAAGTGAATAAAAAGCAAATTTCACCGACAAGTTTCTTTGCAAAAGAGCAAAGACAGAAGATGAGACAGTAGAAGATGCTAAGACTGCCAACAAAAAGAAAGCTTCACTTTAATGAAAATATCAAGAGTCCCACTTAGACAATGGAATTCTTGCACAGATGGTTCACATTCTTGGTACAGTATGTGGTGACCAGCTATCCAGTAAAGCCACAAAACTTTCACCACCTGGAGACCAAGTATCCTGCATTAAAAGACAAGCCTTTGGAATTTTTCCGAAGAAAAAAACATACACACAAAGGACAGAACCCCCATTACTGAAGGCCACCACTCCATCAAATGTGCTTGCACCAACAGCACCATTCTTAGTGGTTAACCACATTGCTAAAGCTAAGAAACCCTTTACAATTGGTGAAGAATTGATCCTATCTGCTCTTATAGACTTCTGTCATAAACGTTTGGGAAAAGCTGCTTTTCAAAAAGTGACACGTGTTTGGTTAGCATCACTACTAGACAAATTGATGAAATGGCAGAGGGTATTGAGGCACAGGTTTTACTGATGATTAATGCATCACTGTGGTACACAACCCAGGTTGACCAGTTTATTGATGTTAGCAAAAAGAAACAATACTTGTCTCTGTGCAATATAATTTTAGGAGGATGTGCATGGGGATACACAACAGCACAGATGCAGAACTGTTCCAGTCTTTGAGTGATTACACATCAAGGACATTGAATGGTTGTTCTGTATGTCAGCATAGGCATGGATGACATTGCCATGACTGGATAGCTTTCTGGTTTCCCTACTCAGATAGGAGGTCATTTTCAAATATGAACCTGTACTCTGTGTCAACCATGCAGAAAATACTGGCTAGCCAAAAAGTGTCACCAGAGCTTAACAATTTTAGTAGGATGTGATTAAAATTACCAGTCACATTACAATATGTGTCCTTAGTTGATGTCTGTTCATGCAGCTTTGTTAAGATGGGTGCAGAGCACAGAAGTGAGATGGCTTTTTAAAGATAGATCACTGGCCAGAGTTTGTAAAGTTACAAGAGCCATTTCAGAGATTTCTTCTAGAAAAAGTTACTACTGACCATATATTTTAGTGACAGAGAATGGGTCCCAAAACTTGCTTATTTGTATGACATATTCAACCTGCTCAGTGAACTAATTCTGTCACCTCAGGGGAGAATGACATCTGTGCTCAAGTTGGTCTGCATTCAAAGCCACCTTGGAATTTGGGGGCAACTAGTGAGCTCTGGGATTTTTGACATTTCAAATATCAATGGGGATTTTTGAAAGAGATTGAGCCATGGCTTTATTTCATCCAGTTAGTGCATGGTCAACTACTTGAGCTTTCAAAAGAGTTAGAGCATTATTTCTCAACCACCTAGGACTCCCAAACTGGGGAGGAAGGGATCTTCTCCCACTTGTGAGGAAACCAGCAACTGTGTCCATGCTAGAAGAGGCTGCAGATGACAGTGGCCTTACATCAAAGTATGGTGGAGATAATTTCAAATCTCCATACGTTCTGGATGGAAGTTATGGCAGAATATCCTGAGATTGCCCCATTGCCCCAACAGCACTGAAAAGCCTACTTCCATTTCCCTTGAAATGCATCATCTTATCTTTGTGAAACAGGTTTTCTGCAGTGACAGCAACCAAAACAAGATTTCAGAGTACACTGGATATAAGCAATATATTTGGGGGGTCACTGTCTCCCATCACCGCCAGATGAGCCTGTCTATTTAGAGGAAAAGAAGCTGAGGGGCTCCCAGTAATTCAACATTATGATGAGTTGTATAATTATTTCATCATATATTTTGTTATGTTACAATAATAGGAATAAAATGTACAATAAATGTAATGCATTTGAATGATTCCCAAATCACCCCTCCACCTCCGAGTCTGTGGAAAAAATGTCTTCCAGGAAACTGGTCCCTGCAAAAAAGTTTAGGGACCACTGTCCTAAGTGCACTTTAACTGCAACTCTGAATATTCGAAGTTTTTCATTGTCATTTCACTCAAAAGTGTTTATCGCCTCAGGAACCTACCATGCTCACCCCTTCAGCATATTTTCTCGCTTTTCCCTTATCCTGAAAATGTTTCCTTATTCACTGAAATCTAATATGTGAAAGAATTCTGTGAGATACAGGAAGGACACAAAAATGTTTCTGTCCTCAAAAATCTTTTTGGAGGGGTAAGTTGTACTAGCGTGAGCACAACATCACCAATACCCTTGAAATGTGATATATGACACAGCGCTGGGGGAGATAATTTTGAGAAAACCCTGACTGCAGTGTTTAGGCAGAATTTCAAGCAGGCTGTGAATTTTAGCTGATTTTATACTTATGGAAACGATTTAGATGAGGGGGAGCGGTAAGAGAGACTGGGATGAGCAAAAACTCAGTGGATGGAAAATTTAAAGAGGTGCCTGGAGAAGAAATAGGTAAATTAGTTTGACTCACTGAAAAATGTGGGCAATGAAGTGGGAAAATAAATGTTAAAAAAAATAGGTTCCTTTTATATATCACTTTGAAAATTGGGTTAACTAACTTTATTTTATCTTGTAAGAAATGGAGAATCCTTTTAAGATTTGGATTGAATTATAAAAAGAATAATTATTATATAGATATTTCTCAGGAGACTGTAGTTGGGTAAGTTGAAAGCAAAAGAAGCTTAGACAAAGGAGAAACCCAGGCACACGTACAAACATCTTCACTAGAGTGAGTAGAGCAGGAATCGGCAGGCCACCTGAGACCCTGCTTGGTCATCTTGTCACTTTGGCTTTCACGAATAAGGACACAAGTTATTCTCTTGTCACATCGAAGAAAGGATGCATCCAATTCCAGGCTAGTTGAGAAGCAGCAATAAAGGTACACTTTACCAAACATTTGATTTTCTTTTTCTTTTGGGGGAGAAAGCATTTCCTAGTATTTTGGGTCGTTATCTTTGATATTTCAAACATATATGTGGCGAACTGCTGCATTTTCACTTGGGCCAAGGCATATTACGTTGCATTTCAACCTGATGCCTTCCACACTTGTATAGACCCCAAACTCCGTAGTTCAGGAATGAGCCAAAAACATGCCACATCTGCATGATGCTAAAGGTCACTCCCTTGAAACACATCATACTAAATGGAATCTTATTTCTTGCCAAAAACTTTGTGGGCGTCTGTCACAACATTTATCTTCTTTCCATCAACAGCAGCGGCAGCAGCATCATAATATTTCATGTTCAACCTTGGATGACATCAGAGAGCCTTTCCGGCACATTTCTATGAGTTTTCACCATATGACCCATGCCTCAAGGTCACTGTTCCACACGCCTGCCTCCTCACCACCACAGAGCAAGAGCCACTTTCTTCGTGAGCTTTCCCTTTAATACTGCTTACTGGCAGAAGCACTTTCACTGCAATGAAAGTCTATACTCCCAACTGTATATTTCTCTTGCATCGATTTTTTGTCTTCTCTGCTAGGTTATAAGCTTTTTATGAACTGTGAATATTCAACAATTTTTTCAAACAGAACAAACTCCATTCTTTTATATGTGACTATGTATGAATTTCTCTTAGTCTTCACAACCCTCTTCTCTTTCTCCCAACCTCCCTTTTCCTGCCATACACCACCACTGCCGTGTGTCACTTTCACAGGACAGTGTGATCAGAACGACTTCTGGTGTGCAGGGTAAGGAACACTGATTGCCATGAGGAAACCAGTCTCCTTTAAGTGTCTGTCTTCCTTATGTCGTGCTGCCATCTCTCAAAGCTGCCTGGAAAAGTCACAATAGTCTCACTGCTGATGCTTTGATTATGAAAATTCTAGAGTTTATGCAAAACAAAAACTTGTTATGAGGAAGAAATACGTCTGTTCCATTCTACCTTTCTCTGAGGAATGAGTTTCCCCTCAGCATTCTGGCTTCCTGACCCCCCCTGTACTTTTCACCATGGAGACAGAGTGACTTACCCGCAGGACACATGGGACAGGCATGCCCCGCATTTTCTGATCATCTTCTTCCTCTTGCATGCAAGCCATGTGAAACTTCTTTCATGTTGGATGTTTTCCAGAGCAAGATCCCATGGACAGCAGTCTGCAGAGGTGCAGCACTGCCCAGGCTGGGTGGTCAGTCTGATTTAGGGTATTATATCTTATCATCATGATGTCTACTTTGAGTGCATCTCTAAGTTTCTAACAGCTGGTGTCTCGATCTCCATCTGACTTATTCTCTGCTTTATAGCAAACAATCAGCCAGGGAAGGAGTCTTTACTGGATCCTCCAACTGCTACTTGGGCAAGGGCACTTGACAGGTATTGGCAGATGTTGCTAGGATCCCAAGCCAACAGCGCTCTCTCAGTGTGGGCACGGTGGGCGTCCATTTCTTCCTGAGAGCTTGTGCTGCACTTAGAACTCACAGTGGTCACAGTAGTCCACAGAAAGTTCTGCTTCCAGGTTCCCCTTCTCCTACCATCTGTGGTCTAAGACCATAAGCCAGTCTCCAGGAAACCATGGCATCTCACAGCGATCAACCAATGTCTTCCTTCATGAAGCAGAGACTTCCGTTTTGTAGCCTTGTCCCTTTAAATATTCCCTAGCAAATGCAGTGCTTTTCATGACTCTGAGGCAAAGGGTCTTCTAGTCCATGTGTACGCTTTGAAGCTGCTTTGGATATTGACAATGTCTCTACCAACCTAGAAATTCGAAACCTAAAAGCCCTTTTCTAATAAATTATACTAATTTAAATAAACAGATAATGTAGCAGAGCTGATTTCAGCATGGGACACAGTAGCCCCAGAGGCTCACTTCCAAATGACCCAGAGAGTCCTACAGACAAGTAAGGAAAGTGGACCCAAGTGAAAATGTATTGCAGTATTTCCTTCTCCCCGCCTGTAACCACCAGTTTCCAGGTCTTTCTTCTGTGCCCAGACCTGTCTGATGTATATGGAAATAGAATCTCCCAACTTTCTCTCACTGAGACCAACTGAGCTTATTATATAATCTCGGCCCTTGTTCCAAGAAAACCAAGATCAATCTAAAAAAGCAGTCATCTGAACTTGGCAGATGCTTGTGTGGGAAAGTCTTTAAGCAAAAACAAATTTGTTGACATACTGGGACGAGAAACTCAGAGAACAGATAAAATATTCCATAAGCCAGTTCTGCCGTTAGCTTCAGCACTCACCCTTTCCTCAGCCAAAGTCCCTTTTCCATTCTGTAGAGGAAGCCAACTCATCAGCCTCTCAGGATTGGGGAAGTGCCCTTAGCAAAGGGCCACAGGGAGCTCAAGACAATCACAAAGACTGTCCCCACATGGGGAAACCACAGGACACAGCATGGAAAGAAAACACCTGACCAACTACAGGAAGGAGGACAGGGATTAGTAACCACTGCACTGAGATGGCCTTTGTGCTTTCAGCCTATGTCACCCGGTGAATGTCCTCGGACCACACTCCTCTTCAAGACCATGGCAAGCAGGGTCCCTCTGTCTTTGCTACAGTGACAACATGACAGAACTTACTAAGCTCAGATTCAAAATAGAAATATAAATAAAGATTAGAGTTCCCCAAGGAAGGAAGCTGGTTTTCCTTTCCCAAGCAACAAGTGGAGGCATTAGTCAGAAGAGAGTTCTCGGGAATATGAAAAAACCTGCCAAGTCTTAGACACAGGGAAATTCAGTTATTTAAGGATAACCTCATGCAAAGGAGAGCTCTTGTTAATAAACTAGTCTTATAAAGAACCAGTGCAACTGGTTAGCAGAGTGAATTCCTTTATCCCCACTGGAAAAATGACCTAGACATGCTCCACTGAATTCTTATGGGGGCCCAGGTGGACTGATTTATCACTGAAGAAGTAGTTTAGCTCTCTAGGATCTGTGCCTGTGCACACCTCTCCTTCCTCCGTGGTTTCTGGAGAACAAGGGCTGAGAAATACCACCTGGGAAACACACAGGAAGATGATGACATGTCAGCTCGCTTCCCAGCACAGCATGGCACAGTTCTGGTTTTGTGGGTGATCTTGCATTATCTCTCTCAGGAGTTAGCAGAGTGAAACCAGCACGGGAACTAGGGAGAGGCTCTGCCTTGCTTGGGATCAACACTGCTTTTTGAGCAAAGCAGTCCTTTTCCTTCTCAGAAGTACCTGCCTCCAATAATAAAAATCAGTGATAAAGATTAATATCAACCTGGTGGCACCCCATCCAGGTACAACCCTTTCCTTTGGGAGACTCAAAGTGTTTCCTGATCACCAGTACTCTAACCCACAGATTGATCGCTATTTAGTTACAAACTAAATTAATCTCTTAAAAATCAGCATCTACGTTCAAGAAGAGACCCGATCAGCAGTGGAAGTGTTAGAACATATAAGTCATTGTCCTCCCACGATAACCAGGGCTATTATATCAGTTTATTAATTAGGTGACCATCATTAATATAAGCCATACTGCCATGTCACTGGCAGTGCTGTCACCTTAATCAGCACACTGTTTTTTGAACCTAGATCCATGCTATTGAATTATCATACCATACCATTCAATACCATACCTATTGAATTATCCATTTATGCTTTATAAGTATGATCTAGAAGTCTGATATTACTTTTCTAATGGCTTAAACAATAGGAATATTCCTGGCTTTCTGTGAGTTAGTCTCTTTGAAGAGAAACATGCTTACAATTACCAATTCTCTATCTTTTCACAAACAGGACCTCATGTACCCGGTGGAACTTACAGCGGCATACTCCAAGCTCATTGACAAGAATAAATTGCTAATTGTGGAATAATTTCTCTGGTATTTTATAGACTTCAAAGAAAACAATTGCATTCTTTCAGAAATTTATCACAAATGAAACAAGGCCAAGTTTATAAAAATTCCTCAACTATAATCTGCTTCATAGAATCCCAGTGTTGGAAAGAATCTTGAAAGGTCATCTAGTTCATTTTAAGCCTTCAGAAAAGAAAAGACCAAAAGGACTTGGAATGAAGACCAAAAAAATTCTGGTTTCTAGCCCAATCCTACCCACTGATCCATTTGTCCTGAAAAACATCCCATCAGTTCCCTTAACCTCAGTGTCTTAATACACAGCAGAATAGCTCTGAACCAGATTGTGTCTGAGGTTCCATCTGACTTGAACATTCATTATTCTATGAAATCAGACTGTGAACATTAACTAGGTATGTATCAGGGTCTTTACCAGAATGCTAAGTATCATAGTTGAGAACTGAGGAAATTTTAATCCACCCCAAAGTTAAGCATCTACATAATCATTAAAAATAAGGATAATTTTTCTACTTGAGAATACAGTAACAGAACAAGACAACAGAAAATGTATTTGTCACTGGGTGCTCTGGCTGAACGTAATTCATAACTCAACTGGAGAGTAGAGTGCATACCTTCCAGGGAACAGCTCAAACCTCTCGCGTGAGAGAATTTCATGATGGAATTAAATACAATAGAGTACATACTTATTGTTTTTATGCCATATTAACATTTCTCAAGTATGATTAGGAACTCATAAGAAGAATGTGTTATAACTTTTTGTACAATTAATACATTGTAATAGAATTAAAATACTCGGAGTAGAAATAACTCTAAAATGATTACAAGTAATTTGAAAGAAAATGTACATTTTGCTCAATAAAGTAGCATAAAAATATATAAACTATAGGTAGACATTGCGCTATAGATTAAGTGTCTTGGTATTTGTTCGCTGTGTTCTTTCACTGCATTCTTGACATTGGCCCAACAGGAAGATCTACTCCCCTTTGCTCTCTCTTTAACAAGTAAAGTTAGTCATACAACCTCACATTTTTATATGAATTTCTGTATTCTGGTGAATATAAATGTCTATTCTTTCTTGGTCATCCAGAGGAGGTTGACATTCAATACAAAAGTTTAGTTGAAGTCAAAAATAGGAGGACCACTAGATAAATGGGCAACAGTATTATGACACTCTAAAAATGTCAAAATTTCTATTTGTTAATATTATTTAAAAGGTGTGATAAAATGTGGTAAATTTTTAAATTTAAAAATGTATTACAGTAAAGGACGCACTGTCATGAACCCCCTTGTGATGCTCTCTCTTACTGCAAACACGCTTCTCTCATCATTCTTGCCACCGCCTAGAGCAGTTCTGAAAGCCTTTTTCGTGACTGTCTTTATCGATGCTGTCATAGCTGCTTTGATGTCCTGAATTAATTCAAAACGTTCACCTCTCACAGCCATTGTGACTTTGGGGAAGAGCCAGAAGTCATACAACACCAGATCGAGTGAACAGGAAGGAGGAAGATAGACACACCATAATTTTATTTTGAGTCTGTTTTTTTAGCAGTACGTGTTTGTGATGCATAACGAATGCATTCACCGTGAGGAGTTACGTGTAGCCTCTTTGTCCTTTTTACTTCCTCTTCTCCTCCTCTCCCTCTTCTCTTTTCATTCATAGATTTCCCTTGCCAACTGCAAAAGGTCTACTTTGCTATTGCCTATCATCAATCTCTTATTTTTCCCCTTAAAATATTTACATTTGGGGTTCCTCATCTAAGAGAAACCGTGTGATATTTAAACTTGTGCATCTGTTTTACTTAATTTAACATCATGGTTTCAAGATGATCCATTTTCCTATAAATCACGTTTGTCCTTCTTTATGGCAAAGTGATGCTCCCTTGTGCATAGCTGCTACATTTTCTTCGTCCACTCACCCACTGACAGACATGTAGGCTACTCCCAAGGTTTAGCTATTGTGAATTGTGCTGCTACAAACGTGAGTATACATGCAAGATGATGTCTTTAACTCTTTGGAAAGATACCCAGAAGAGATATACCTGGGTCAAATGGAACTTCTATTTTTAGCTTTTGAGAAGTCTCCGTAGGGATCCCCATAGTGGTTGTATCATTTACATCCCCACCAACAATGTAGAAGGGCTCCTTTTCCCCCCAAACCACATCAGCATCTGCTGTTTGGGAGTCCATGGTGATAGCCATTCTTCCTGGAGTAACATGAGCTCCCAGTGTTGTTTAGCTTTGCATTTCTCTAATGGCTTAAGATGCTGAACCTTTTCTATTTACTTCCTTGCTATTTATACTTCTTCCAAGATATGTTTATTTCTTTCACTTGTCTGTATTTCAGTTGAGTCTTTTATTTCATGGGCCTAATTTTTTTAGTTCTTTATATATTCTAGATATTACTACTCTGTCTAAGAAGTAGCTGGCACTAATTCTTTCATCTCATTTCCTTCTGTAGGCTGCCTCTTCGCTTTCTTGTTTGTTTCATTTGCTGTGCAGATGCTTTTAAATTTTATATATCCTGTTTATTGAATCTTGGTATTCTTTCTTGTGCCATCGGGATTCTGTTCAGAAGGTTCTTGCCAGTGCCTACGTCTTCAAGAGTTTTACCTACTTTATCTTCCAAAAGATTTTTTTCTGTTTTAATATCTAGGCCCTTGATCCATTTTTATTTTATTTTAGTGCTGGGTGAGGAATATTCCTTTGTCTGCATGTGGATAACCAGTTTCCCCAGCACCATTTGTAAAGAGGTGATCTTCTCTCCAGCATGTGTCTTTGGTTTCTTTATCAAAGATCAGATGTCTGAATGTGCTTGGGGTTGTTTCTGCATCTTCCATTCTGCTCTGTAGATTTCCTTGTCTGTTTTTGTGCTGCTACCATACTGTCATTATCACTGTATGTTTTTGTAATGACATCCACTTGGCCCAGGATTATTTTTGCTTTTCTGCCTCTCTTCTGTTTCCATATGAATTTTAGGATTCTTTTCTAGTTTTATGATGAATGCTGTTGACATTTTGACTGGGATTGCATTAAATCTATACATCAGCTTTAGAAGTATAGCCACTTTGACAATGTTGGTTCTGTGTATTCAGGAACAGGGAATGTCTCTCTATTTTCTGATGTCTCCTTCAATCTGTTTTTTCAGGGTATTGTAGCCTTTGTTATAGAGATCTTTCACTTCTTTTGTTAGGTTAATTCTTACGTATTTAATTTTTTAGAAGTTATTGTATATAGAACTGATTTCATCTCAGTGTTGGTGTATAGGAACACTACTGATTTTTGTGTATTTATTTTGTTTCCTGCTGCTTTGCAGAATTCATGCACTACTTCTTTAATTCTAGATGGAGTTTTTTCCAGTCTTCTATGCAAAAAAGCATGTCATTTGTGAATAAGGATATCAAACTCACCAATGAAACTGAAAGGAAAGAAGTGGTGCCAAACTCATTCCACAAAGCTAGCATTACTGTGATACCAAGTCCAAACAAGGACTTAACAAAAATAAAACAAACAAAGAAAGAAGTGCAGACCAATCTCTTTAATGAATAGCAATATAAAAATCCTCAACAAGATACTGGTGATCAGAAAGCCACAAATTACTAAAAAAAATCATACCTCATGACCAAGTAAGGGTCATTCCATGAATGAAGGTAGAGAAAACAAGCAGGCAGAGAAACACAAAAGACAGAGGGACAGAGAGATGGACTAAGGGACTATGAGAGAAACCCTCTGAGATCTGCAGGTTCATTTCTAACCTGGCTTCAAAAATCACATAGCTTGGCTTCATTACATTATGTTCCTTAGAAGTAAGTCACTGAGGCCAGTCCACGAACAGGAGAGAGGAAGTAAACTCCACCTTTTGATGTGAAAAGAACATTAGAGAATTTGTGAACATGTTTTTAAAAATACCTATACTATTTTTCTCCATATTGCTTTCCCCCTTGCTTCTTTTGGTCCTTGTAAATAGTTTCCTCTACCTTGTGGTCATCGGTTGCATGTTCATACTTGAGATGGGAGGACTTACAAACCTGCACGTATGTGGGAAGATTTGTCTATGCTAAGCTTCACTTTATTGCGGTCTGCTTGAGCTGTGTAAATGGGGAAATTCCAAAATATCTTTAGTATACCTTTTCAGTCAGTCAAATTTCCTAGGAGGAAAAGTTCTCAGTCTCCTCTTCGGAGGATTAAGGCCAATATTCTGAAGCACAAAGGAAGAGAGCTGACTCAGAATATCCACAAAAATTTAGTAGATCTCTCCTTTTTTCTGCTTAGTGCCTCATCCTCAGCTGAGCAAAAGGTTCCTTTTGCTTAACTCTTTCATAAAATATTCTTTTTCCAATATGTTAGTGCTACGGTTTGTGTCTGTGTGTCTGCCCAAACCCTCATGCAGTCATGGGGTGGGCTTTTAGATTTTTTATTGATCCAGAGTCCAGTGCTGGGATTATGGGTGTGAGTGCTACTCCTGCCCTGGGGAGGGTAGTTTGCATACAACATAAGGGAGAGAAAGAGGCTGCTTGCCACTGCTCCCCTCTTTTGCTCTTGCTGCTTTTGCTGTCTTCCTGCCACCATGAACTGTAGCCCTCTGCCATGTGCCACCCAGCCTTGGAGCCAGCCAAGTGTGGAATGAAACCTCCACAAACTGTAAGCTAAATAAACCTTTCCTTCCTTAGTTTTGGGCATCAGATATTTTGTCCCAGCAATGAGAGAAAAGTAACCAAGACAGTTGAAGAATATTTTAGAGAATGTACTTGGTCAAGCAACTCATCAGAATGTGGGAGATGATCTGAGATCTGGATAGTTCTTCCACTTTTATCAAATACTTCTTCAATCTCTGCTCTGAGTTCCAATTCCAAAAGAATTTAGCACTATATATCCCTGAGTCTTTTGAAGATTCAAGCCAAGTCTATTTCTGCCTTCTTCACTTCTAGCATTGGATTCCCTCTTTCCAGATGTTCTAAGAATGCCACTTATACCCATTTGCTTTCCTGTTTCCAAAATCGAACTTTGAAAAAAACAAAAAACAAAATCGAACTTTGCTTTCTCCTCTTCCAGAATTGTCCTTCTTTTGAGTTAAAAAGAAATTCCTTTAAAGGAAAATCCACTAGACAGGATTTAGGGAAGGAACAAATAAACCCATTTGCTTAATTCTCATCCTTTCTCAGAAGTCAAACTCACTCTTTCAAGCATGTAAGCCCAGCGCTTGGGAGGCTGAGGCAGGAGGGTCATTGCAAATTCAAGGCTAGCTTGGGAAGCACTGTGAGTTTAAGGCTAGCTTCAACTGCATAGTGAGACCCTGTCTCAAAAAACAAACAAAGTATTCAGTGCAATACATAATTAGTTATTCTATCTGCAAAGGTCTTTCAACAAACCTTTTAGAATGTCTTTGCTATCTCTGAGTGACTGGCAACCATTTGTATGCCTTTCTTGGTTGATTTGATCTAATTGGTTGAAAAAGTAATCCTAGGTAGGCTATGTGCACTAAAATATGCTCCTAGTCAACCTTCAGTGTTTCCCTAATTGTTAATGCTTTGGGGAGTCTCCTTAAAGTTTCATTATCATTTTACATTCTACCCCTGTCTCTCTCTCCCCACAGACACACACACACTTACATGCACATATCATGTTTCCCAGCTTCATTGTCTTCTAAAAACAAACACTGAATGTCTAATAGGTAAAACAGAGGTCATGTTTACTTATATACTTTAAATTTACTTTATCTATAGACAGAGCAAGGTGAAATAAATTTCAAATTTTATTAGTGATTAGAACATTTTTCTAGAGCAACATACTTTTCTTCTGAAGTCCTAAAGGCATAACTGCAGCTAAATAATTACCATCTAACATGGAAAGAAAGGTTTAAGATAGTCACAAGATTGTAAAATATCATGGCAGAATGAGTTTGGTTATTTTCAAATTTTCCTGCTGACTGAGATATGTTTGGGACTGGTTTTTAAAGGAAGAAGCACAACCAAGCACATATCAGGCTGAAGAGAGAGCATAAAACAGTGAACCCTCATGCACTCATCACCAGCTGAAATGATTCTCAATTTATGGTCTCTCTTGCCTCTTTCACATCCATCTTTGTCTCCCCTTCTATTTCTCCGTAGCAAATTCCTGACAGCATAATATGTCAAAAGTGATAAACTTTCAAACTGAAAAAAAATCAGTAGGTTAATTTATATTAAGTACCTATAAAGTATTTAAACCATTAGAAGTTCCCAACTAGGAATTAGTTCTATCTGTCCATTTAAAAAATAAAACAAGAAATTAATCATTTGTTTTTTAGAAATGATCTATCATGTTGATCATAATGACATTCAATGTGATCTCAAAAGGAAAGTGTCTATGGTGACCAAACACAAGATCCATAAACTTCTAACCCCGACAGGTGTCTACAAGTATCCGGGTTCTTGGGTCACCCTTTCTTCTACTCTTTGGACTTGAGCTTTGTTTTAGTAAGCTTTTTGTTGTTGTGTTTGTTTTGTTTTGTTTTGTGTTGTGTTGTGTTGGGTTGGGTTTTATGTTCCATACTCTAAACAGATGTGGACTTGCCTCAGCCTCTTTGGTTCTTCTTACTCTATTCAGGCAGTATTTGTATCTCCAAGTCTAGCTCAGTCACAACACAAAATGGGAAATTAAACTGATGCTTATTTAAGTAGTGATAAGAACAGAGTAAAAGTCTCAATGAAGGGAGAAATCAAAGCCCCTCTGCTCCAGGGATCCCCTCCCCTAAGCAGCAGTCTTTTCAATTTTCGGGGTCTACATTTCTCCCCAGGAAAATACCAACCCAGTTACTTCTCACTCACAAGATCATTCACCAGTCTCAGGTGTGCAAACATGCCCGGGCAGCCCCTACAGCAGGCAGCACTAGGTGCCTTGGGCCATCACACTCCATCTCCAGTGAGATGATCCCTGAGCAGCACTGGGTAACCAGACCAAGAATGCCTTCCAGGTGCCCTTAAGAGCATTCGAGAAGTGAAGAGCATTCTAGGGGCAAGAGAAGAGCACTGTCCCCTAAGGTACGTCCTTACAGAGCAGCTACTGGACATAAGGGTGGATGTAAGAGCTTATTTTTTAACAGTGCTTCCTGGTGAATGAGAGAAAATCCACATGCCAGGAAGCCGCCTGCAGCAAAAGACCTAGTCTCACTGTGTGGTGTGCCTAAGCCTAGAGATGGCCTGGGCAGTTGTTTGCAGAGCCCAGGAGAAGAGGAACTTCAAGCAGGTACTTCCAGCTTCCAGAAAGGCCTTGCCTTGTGATCTCCAGCAGGACCTTCCAGCTTTCTCAGGATCCTCCTGAGGGGAACAGAAATAACAACACCAATCCATGCATACCTCTCGTGTGAGTAAAACAGCAGCCCCATGGAGGTGTTTGAAAATAAAATGCTCTATTCCTCTAGAAGTATGGACACTTCTACTACTCTTTACGCCCTAAAATGTGGTCTCTGGGTCCTTGATTCTTACAAGTGAAAGAGAGAAACAGTTTTGAAGAACAAAATGTCTTGGCCTGAGAATAATTTCTTGCTTGTTCAGTCAGAGACAGTTTATTATGGGTCTGTTCAGTGTCATGGTCAAGGGAGGGCAGGAATAAAGCATTGATCCAAGAAGCCATCTTGCTCTGAGCAGTGATGAAGTACATTCTTGTGGGCTGAGGCACTGTTACGGACTAGATTTGTTTGCAGAATGAGCCCAAGTAGGCAGGTACAGGAATAGAACAGTTTACTGGGAGATTATTAGGAAACCCAGAGGCTTATCTGGCCTTGTGTCTCTGGGGGAGACTCACAAAGAGGGAGAACTAATCCACTCCAAAAAGAAGAAAGGGATGGCGCCTTATCCCTAATTTGATATATCACTCATGTAGTGGGTGGGAAAGTTCTTTCAAGTCCTTTTGGCCTAGGCAGTAAATTATTCCTCATGTTTCTGTTCTGTAGTGGTCTGTGAGCTGTGAGTCATGCGGTGACTCACCACGTCCTCATCAATGTATATTTGGGGGGCACTCACTGGATTCTTGGGTTCACACTGATAAGGAAAGCCAGCCTTTGTTGTGACTGAGTCTTTTTCCGTGCTACGTGTTTTCTGTGTTTTCTTAGCTGCTACAGCCATCCTGATGGTGTCATAGCACTCAAATGACAGCAGCATATAACCTCTGAAACTAAACGGTCAAGAATATTATGCATTAGGGGAATTTTAAAAGGTACACCCACGTGTCGGGCCTCTGTGCATTTTAAAAATCATTTTGCTTTTATCTTTCTTTAACCAAAGGAAGTGTATCATTGCTGTATTTAGAGAAAGTATGCTGTATTCTACAACAAATCTGCAATGTGACCTTGGCAGGTCTCCCAGTTTCCCAGCGCCTCAGTTTCCTCACTCATTGTCTGCTCTCCTGATTCTACAGATATGTTTCATTAAGTTTCAAATAAAGTCTCAAAAGTACCAGCACACGTCTCTCTGTCGGGCTGCACCTTCCCCAAAGCAGGCTGTGCTCACTGACGGCTTCCCTGTAACCAGCTAAGTTTGGTTTACAAGAGGTCCTTGCAACACGTCAGCATTAGCAAGAGATGGAATGCCAGAACTTAGAGCCCCACTCAAGTGCATTCATCCATTCTACAAATATTTTTTAACATCTCCTACGTACTGGGCACAAAATGCCAAGGATCCAGGAATGCCAAAACATAAGAAGTCCCTCCCGGGCTGGAGGTACAGCTCAGTGGGCTAAGTGCTTGCCGCTAAGCACTACGGCCCTGAGTTTGATCCCCGGTCCCGGAAAAAAAAAAAAAAAAAAGAAGTCCCTCCCTTTGGGGGGGGCCATACGGCGAGATGGACAAAAACACTGTAAATCTGTCAATCATCTAAAAATTATTGACAACTACAAAAAAGGTGGAGGAAGCTGAAAGCAGCAAGAGGGGTAGTATACTGGCAGTGATGGGAGTTGTCTTCAGGCTTGCCTTCGCTGCAAAGGTGACATTTGACCGAGACTGGGAGGAAGTGAGAGATTAAGCTATCAGGGCATTTTTGAAAGAAAAGCAGAACAAACAGCACCATAGAGATCCTGGCATGGAAACACAGCTGCGTGCTGGAGGAACACCAAAACAGCTGCTGTGCCAGAGTAGAAGGCGTTTACGGGAGGAGGCAGGCGGGTGCAGGGATCCCAAGTGTGTAGAGGCTTTGGGAGACTATTGGCTTTTACTCTGCAAGAAACAAGAAACCATGCAGGATTGTGAACAGAAGAACAGCAAGACCTGCCTTGGAGCTCAAGCTATTCATTGTATTAAACAATTGTATTAAAGAATAAAGTGATGGGAAGTAGCAAATTTGGAATCACTAAAACCTTTGGGGAAGCTATTTCAACAGCTCACAGGAGAAACTCTATTTTCCTAGGCCGGGACAGCACTGAGGTGTGAGTGGGCTCTAAACACAATGTAAAGGTAGGTACATTAAGATTTCCCAATGGGTTGGAAGTGGGATACGAGAAAAAGGGAGTTAAGGTAACTTCAAGATTGAGAACGTCCTTGGCAGCAGATGATTCTTGTTCTTTTTATTTGACCCTGACTTTCTATTTGTATTCCCTCCAGACCTCTGACCAATAGCCCAAGCCATTCACCGCGTTTTAGGAACCTTGTAGATCTATGTGACAGGCCAGTAACCCCCGATGGTTACACTCAGGAGGCACAGCAATGGGCCCACTCAGTTGGAACCAAGAGTGGCAGCAGTCAAGACAAGCAAATGGCCCACAGTTCCTGGGACTGTGAGCTTGGGAGGACATGAAGAAACTCAAAAGAGGCACCCCATATATAAGGCATGTGGGTGGTAGGTAAATTTATGGTACAGCCCCTTTGTCATACACTATTAAGACAGTACCATGTCAGACCCGGACAAGGTCCATTCCTCACACAGGACCATGCCCTTACAGATGAACTCAGTAGCTGGTGGACTTTGAATATTTCAATATAAGAACAGACTCAGTATGTTTCCAGTTGTTAGAAAGGTAGTTATATTATATTTACCAGGAACATTTTGGAGGGGAAGAGTATAAGTTTGGGCTAGCATGTTAGTCAACACGGAGTAACTAAAGTGACGGACCATAAGATGGGGGAAAATTTTCCAATTTCTTGTAGCTGTCCAACATCTGAATCTCTTAGTAAGTGTAGAGAATTAGCAATTGTGGGTCTTGGTGGGATCGTGTCCACCTGAATGAAAACTGAAAGTCCCAGATAATTTTCTCTAACATTCTTCAAGTGAGTGCTGAGCACCTAGCTCAACTAATCATACGATTTTCCTAGGAATTTAAATCTGAAGAACTATCTGCAAATAAGCAGTTAGTTAACTTCACTGATAAAGGTGGCAGCCTCCATGGTCCAGTGGCAGCAGGATCAGTGTCAGCATCCAGGGAAGGCAGCACCACAACAGTGCCTTGCATATGGCATGGCTTTGGTGGTGGTTCTGGCAACCTAGGTTTCTATAGCTCTCAATTTTTTTTTACAAATGAGGAAGAACTTGACTGTTCAGCCTTTCTGTTAAGCCTTCCCCAAAACTACTGATATCCTTTCAACACATTTCTTTTCTTCCTCTTAATTTAGGAAAGCTGATAATAAAATCATTCTCTGGGACCACCTTTACTCACAAAGCATCAATTCCTCCACCATCCTTGCCAACCACATCCAAATCTCTGAAGGGTCAACCTTGTGTTTAGTTCCAAGCATGCTGTTTACATTCCCTCCTCCTGTGCAGCTATGGGTGGCTGTGTGACACGGGTCTGACTAGCGTGGTGTGGTGAGAACTCTGCTCCTATGTTGTATTAGATGTATCTTGTACATTTCTTCATATTCTGCCTACACCACTGTCCCATGCACACTCAGATACTTGCCCCAGTTCAACTGTTTCTATGGAGAACTCCACGCTACGTGAGGTTCTACCTCCTGAATCCAACACCCGGAGTCTCTGATTTCTCTGTTATTCCCAAACTCAGAGGAAGTGCCACATGTCCATTCAGAACATGGAAACGGAGTTCCCTTGTAACTGTTAAAGGGTCCAGATAACACAGCCCATAAACATAGGAAAGTTAGCAGCTTCCAAGGCAGAACTTAAAACAGTAAAATAGAAACTGACAGAGAACCAGGAGATAAATTCCATATCGCTTATCTGGAATTTCACGTGGCCAGCATCTCACACAGCCAAAAGGTAGGCTTGTTCACACAATAGCTGTGTCTCTGGGCGCCATGCGCAGAGAAGCAGTGACTGCTGGGAAATGTACCAAATTCCATTTGTTTCCCTCCTCACTCCTTTTTTACCTCACTCTTGGCAGCTGAGGATAGTGGCTCTCCATAAAGCAGTAACACTGAAACCTTGGCAGAAGCCTCTGTTTTCTAAGTAAATCTGCCAAAACAATCTCCCTTAAGACTTTTTCTTTCTCTGATAAACAAGTTTGGCGCAGTCCTTTTCCCTTGTTCCTATCTTGACCAGGGACATGACAGCTGGAGGCATTTTCTAACAGTAGAGAAAGACCAAGAGAATTGACAACACCCTGGTCCTGGCGGCATCAAGTTATGGAGCCGCAGTCAATAATTTACCCACCTGCAGCCCTCTTGCATATAAGGAAAATTATTTCTAATTCACTTAGGTAAGGGTTTCGGGTACTTACAGGTAAATAAAATCCTAACAGATATTCTTATCTGAGAGCTGTATCTCTAAGGCATTTGTTATCATATAAAGCATTATGCTAAATACAATCTAAAAAATTTATCCAGTAGTAATTCTGCTTGATTTTGGTGTCTTTGTGTAAGGCATAGTTCTCAAACCAATTTATAATAGCCAGTGAATATTCCTACCTCACTCATTTGGCCCACTCTGCAATTGTGTAAGTTCTTTACCATCTGTGGGGACTCTTCAGCAGCCCACCTCTGGTTTTATCTCCAACCCTTACATTTCCCTCTGAGTGAGTCCCTCTCCCTGGCATTTCCTTACAAACACACAAATATTTATCTCCTTTAAACATAGGGTTCTCCACATTCAGTGCCCAGTTCTTTCCATGCTGCTCAAGTGCTACATCTATTGGAACAACTCCTGTAGTATGGAAAGGGGACAATGTCTTTTTAAGCAACTGGCCCAAAGGACACGCTTAAACACTCACACCCAGTCTATCTTCCGGACCATATTAGGAACACAGTAAAAAGGAGATGGAAGTGGTTTTTTCCTCTTCCCGAGTCTTCTGGGCCTCCCCCAGTGAAGAGAGACATCCACTGTAAAAGCGAACCTGCTACAGCTTCTGCAAATGAGACACATGAAAATGTCAGTACACTGAGGGGCAACTTTTTACTCTCAAGCTAGTCTATCCTGAGATTCCAGTAGTTAATTATTATACTCTAAATTATTGGCTCTAATAGCTTGTGTTCCACTAAGCTACTATGTATTTCTTTTTCTCTCTAATTTTGGGGCATTGGTTTGCCCTGTGTGATTAATTCCCTGATAGATCTAAGATGTGTTTTTGGTTTTTAATTTGTTCAGGTTTTTTCCAGTACTGAGGGTGGGAGTGATAATGTCCACACTCTACATAGTGTAATAAAAACCAGAAGTCTAAAAATTTTTAGAAGATAACGAATGCCTTATTCTTGGATGGGCTAATATAGATCTTAATTCTCTTCAATTTAATCTATATTCCATTCAAATTCTCCATTTGAAAAAAAATGTAAATCATTTAAAAGGTTAAAGATGTGACAAAAAGCCAGTTAAATAGTTTTAAAAGAATGATCCCCTCATGTCAAAAACTATAGTAACTGAAACAGCAGGAAATATGTTAAAATGTACATCCGTATGACTAGAACAGAGTGGAGTATTGTAAAAATAAACAAAGTTCATTTAAGAATACCTTATATGATTAAAGTGGAGTTTTATATTAGAGGAGAAAGTATGGATTATGCAATAAATGTTGCTGAGATAATTGGTCAGACATTTCAATATTTTTTTAGAATATTTTATATTTTCTAAATGAAGTTAGATCCATCCTGGTGTCTTCAAACCAAATAAATTCCAAATGATTCAAAGTTTTATCTGTTAAAATTAACAGTAAAAGTGCTACCTGCAATGAAGATGGGCACTTAAATGCTTTTCTGTTGCCTTCCCTTCTCAAATATAATTTGGCTAACAAATGCCTCCTTTGTTTTTACTGTTATTTCATTAACCATTAAAATGCTTAGGCTATGAGGTTTTCTCCAAGTTTTGATTTATCTGTGTAATGTAGGTTCTAGTACAAAGTGCTATCCTTTATATTATGTCTCAGTTTAGAATTTCAGTTTTGACCACTTCTTCGATTCAAGGGTTAATTAGAAGGATAGCTCATAAAGTCCAAATAAGTTTGTCATATTTTTGTGATCCATTTATGTTTAAGTTACCATTAAAGGATAGGTCCTATAAAGATGTTATTTGAAGAATTTTTACAGGAGATTTGATTAGACTCATCCCTGGTCAAATTAACACTGGACTGAGAGTGCACAATAAAAGGTGCACAGGCACACAAATACTAAAAAAACTTACCACACAGTTCTCTGGATGAATTAATTATGTACTCCATAAAAATGAAAACTGATTCCAAACAAAGGCAAAATAGAAATTGAAAAGCGGTGAGTAAAGGAGTAAGTACATTTTATAATTATCTAAACTATTAATATAGATTAATAATAGTCTGCAACTAAAATGCTTGGGAAATGTCTATATTATTTAAGGTTTTGTAGAGGGACAGGACAAACACGCATATGAGGAGATTCACTATAGGAACTATCTCACACAGTTATGGAGAATGAAAGTCCTTACAATCTACCCTTTCAAGCTGTAGAACCAGGAAAGCAATGGTGTGAGTCAGTCCAAGTTCAAAAGCATTGATGATGTCAGTCCTAGGCAAACTCCAAAGGGTCAGGAATCAGGATGGCTAGTGTCTGAGGGCAGGTGAAGATGGATGTCCCAGCTCAAACAGGAACCAATGTGCTATTCCTTCACCTTTTTTCTATTCAGGCTCTCAACAGGTTGGTCGAGGCCCACCTGCACTGGTGGGCCTCCTCATGCTACCTCCTTTACTTAGGCCGCACATTCAGTTACCAAGCTCCCCAGAAACACCCTCACAGATATGCTCCAGCATAGTGTCACCAGTTAACTGGGTGTCCCTTACTCCAGTCAAGTTGACACATAAAATCACATCAACTTGAAAGGTGATAGGCAGATTGGAAGAAAAAGAGAGCATTGGAAGTAGGTAAATTTCTTACCTCAGTGAAGAAAAAGTAAGAGCAGAGGTTGATATAAATACTGAATAACTTCAGACATCTAGCTAATAAGATAAATTTAGTTATGTGCTATAAATTTAAGTGAAATGACTAGAGTAAGTATACAGTATTGAGCGTTCAGACTGCTAGAGCAACAACAAGAATGTGATCAATATGACAAACAAGAGGGCTGGGGATATAGCTCAGTGGAATAAGCGCTTGCCTAGCAAGCGCAGGGCCCTGAGTTCGATCCCCAGTACCGCAAAAAAAAAAAAAAAAAAAGACAAACAAGGAAAAGAAACAAGAAAGGAGGGAAAAAGGGAGAAGGAAGGCCAAGAGGAAATGGCAAGGCAGAGGAGAAACAGAAAAATAAGGTTGGGGTGGGGGACAAAACAATAATGTAAGTTAGGAACAAGTCCGGTTATATCGTCAGTCACAAGAAATATGAGCATGTTGAATTCCTCAGTCCAATTGTGGGAAAATAAAATTCAGCTATACTTTAATCACATACACAGCAGTCTCCCCTTCTCTTCGAGGGGATACAATTAAGATCTCCAGTAGTAGCCTGAAACTACAAATAGTACTGAGACTTATGTGCACTATGTTTCCTCTCTCAATGTGCCTATGATAAAGTTTAATTTATAAACTAGGCACAATAAGAAGATAACAGTAATAATGTAGAACAGTGATAATATTCAATAAAAGTTATGTGCATATGGGCTCTCTCTCAAAATATTTCATTGTACTTTCACCTTTTCATTTAAAAGGAAGCTTTTTATTGTAGAAGTTTCCAGTATTACTACTCCTATGATCTGGAGCCATTAATAAGTAAAATAAAGGTTATTTGAACACAATCATTGTGACACTGTGACAATCGATCTTATAACCAAAATGACTACTATGTGGATAATGGTTAGGTAATATACACAATGTGGATACACTGAACAAAAATAGATGATTAGTGTCCTAGGTGGGATGGACTGGTTTGGCAAAAGAATTCATGAACTACTCAAAATGACATGAAATTTAAAACTTATAAATTGTTTATTTCTTCAATTTTCCATATAATATTTACTATTTTCAGACTATCTATAGTTGAGCACAGGTAAATGATATAACACAAAACAAAATTATGAATGAGGGGAGACTAATGTTCATAGGAAAAAAAACTAGAAAAATTGAAAACAAAGATGTAAAAGCCATACCAATATTTCATTAACCAAGAGAAAACCTATGAGAATATCACCTTAATAGAATTTAAAGCAAATGGCATTAAATATGGAAGGAAGACTATGTAAACAGATAAAAGAATCACTCTAGGAGAAAATGCAGAAGTCTGAATGTCTGAATGTGTAAAAACACAGTTTTAAAATATATAAAAGATGTTAAGCTACAGCAAGCTCGAAAACTGCCTGGGAAACTTGTTGAGAGTGCTGACTCTCAGGGTTTCTCTCCAGCTCCCTGACACAGTCCCGGTCCATCTCAATCAACGCATCTCCTCTGGAATGTAGCAACGCTTCCTATCAGGCCAGAATTATAATTAAAAACTTAAACCTGAGGAATTAGGTGAGAGTGATCAAGGAAAAAGTGATGGGCTCAAAGTCACACAGATAATTAATGGCAGAAAGGAAACTAAGATCTGCAAAGCAGGAGTCTGGGATTTCAAAAGCAGCACTGATTCTCATATATTTCACATCAAAGTACTGTGGGCTGTATAATTTTCTACTGTGGGTGAAGGAAAAGCTGCTATGACATTCTGGACAAATGTTTGCCTTGATTTGCTTAGTCAGGTATTTAGTTCTTACCAGTTTTCCTGATCTCAGTGATCATCATGCTATTTAGGAACTTGTAGCTAGACCCCCAGTTCAACTCAAGATCTCTCGTGAAAGACAACAAGTTTCACATCCTTCTAGGATAGGACTCATGTGAATTTCTGAGAGTTCACATGTGCATATAAGCCACATACCAGATCTCCCCCTGTGATAAAGAAGGACTGTTGGTAAGGCTTCCCTCTGTCATCAGGGCAGAAGGTGGTGGTGCAAGTGCCACTCAAAGCAACATGCTCTCATGTAGTATCCTGTGTGAACACCAAGGATTAGAAGAGCTTAAGATATTTCCTAAAAGTAGTTTCTAATGGAAGTGACTGGAGGGCCTCATGGAGCAGAGAAGTCCTCCAGGACACACTGGAGGCCCTGCCTCATAATCACACAATTAACTGAGTGACTCCTGTCTAGTTACTGTATTGGTGCTCCTCCACCTCTGGCAAACTAAGGTCTTCGTTTGTCAACATGGAAATACTGGGGACAGAATAAAATGTTTTCACATTTAGCAAAATCCATGTGGGAAATGTAGGAAAAAACCCCTAGATATCCCATGCATATAATAGAAAGCAAGTGTGCAATTTCCCTTTTGGAACATTTCTGAGGTTTTTAATTCCAGTACTTATGAAGTTCTTAGAAAGATGCACCATAGTGAAGACATAATGTTTTCATCTCCAACTACAAAATATCACAAGGGAGTTTTAGCTTACACAGAAAGAGGAGACAGGATTGTCAATGGAAAAGCCAACAAATCTAAAGTAAGCAGCTTTAAGAAGCCAGGGATTTAGTAAGTTTAAGAACTCACGCTGGCTTTTCTATAGCTTAAAGTTTTCTCAGAACATTTGGTTTCTGCAGAAAACCTCTTTTGGGGAAAAGCTGACCAAGTGTGGATGGCCCTGAGTCAGAAACCAGACAGACCTATTGGAGTGAGTCATGAAATTATGAAAGGTCCCACCCTGGACAAGAAAAGAAAAATGGGGCCAGGGAGAAGTCCAGTGCAGCTGGTAGACAGTATAGCCAAGATTCAAATCCATTATACCATGTCGGAGGGTCTGGAAGAAGGTCGCAAGCAAAGCTTGGCAGATTTGTAGTCAGGTGGTCAAACATGAAGAAATGAAGCCAAGAAGAATGGACAAAGTCACAGCAAACGATTGGGCACAGATAGGGCCAAACGCACGGTGCAGAGCATGGTCCTGTGGAAGACTGTGGCGAGCCAGCCACCGAGAGGAAAAGACAGCACCTAGTCCCGGCAGCCTGGCAGTATCTAAGTCCTTAAAGCCAGCAGCAAATGAGGCCAGGAATTCCAGCATGAAAAGTGAGAACAGAAACCATCTACACCCACACAGCTTACTGACTATGTTAACATTGCATTTCTATCCCACAGTCTTCATCAAAGTGACCTTATTATTCCAGGAAGCTCTCGTCCGGGATGAGAAACACTCAAGGACCTGCAGGCCAATCCTCTGAGTGGGCTTGCGCTGAGCGACTTCTGCCCCCTCTCTCACTTGTCCTCAGGAACAGCTGCAGATGAGCTGAGAATGAAGCATCCTGAGATGGGGATGGACTGGACAAAACAATCCTGACTGCTGCAATTCCGCACCTGAAGCCGGTGATCTTGAACGTTTTAGCCCAGTAGCTAATGGTTCCCCATATACGAAACCCAGAGTGGGCTACTTTTCTAGTTCCCTTAGCTGTCATGCAGGTGAGGGATACCCAGTTACATCTCCGTCTGTCCCAGAAAACTCTCCTAAGCTTTGAGGTATTGGCTTGAGATGAGTGCTAGGCCTCTGTTGTCCCTTGATGTCTACCTGTAGGCGACAAACGTTCTCCATGTAACTTGCTACATGTGGGTGTTCTGTCTCACCAGGCTCAGGTAAGCTGGTGAACAGTGCATAGTAAAACTGCTTTTTATAATTCCTAATCTAAATTATGGTCTCATCCTATTACATCATGATATCAAATCCTAACCAGACCTTCACAGTGCAAGGCCCACTTTAAATCAGTTTCTAACTACTCACAAATATTCCAACTTTGCCTTCCCACCCTCTGAGACACAGCTGAAATTTTGGGAAGGAGGTGCTCTCTCATACCGGGTTAAAGAAACATGGAGCTACCTTATTCACAAGTTGTTTTGCTGATATTTTCAGGAATCCAGCTTTGAACAACATTGGAAGTTTATCAGTATCTAATCTAAACCTTCTCACTGCTATAGTCCACTTTGCCTATTTCATTAGCCACTTTAATCCATTTCTCGTCAAATTTGCTCAAAACCCTTATAAATTAGAGTCTAATGAAAGGCAAAATTGATTAGAGAAAGCCTCACAAGGGACCTATCATAGTTTATTCTGAACCTTGTCATATTCCTATCTTCCCAGTCAAAAACCGAACAGGCAATACAGATTCATCAGGACCTCACGGCCATAAATAGCTCCTTGGGGCTTCACTACAGTACCAAACTCCAACGGTACTGTATGTTAGGTCTCTTCTAAAGCTACGGATTATACAGGGGCATATCTGTGTTTTGCATTTTTTTGTGTGTCCTTTTAAATTAAAATAGTCACTTCTTGTTTGCCTTCTCTAAGGAAAATCAACAGCCTGCATGGTGTACTGAGGCACTCTTCCATTGTGGAAATCTTCAGTGAGCTTAGATCCCCCTGTGGCTCTATCCTGATGCGGTAGACGGATAACCTTTAGCTGTGCTCTGAAGTGAGGTAAGCTCTAAGACTGACTCCATCCATTTCCTTACTGTTTCAGCTCACGAGATCCATGAGGTTATCAAGAGAAGTGAAAATACGAATACAACTGCTGGACCTAGAACAGCTATTAGCAAACTATGGCCACTAAGCGAAACCGGCACACTGCCTTCTTCATGAGTAAAATTTAACTGGAACATTTATTCCATACTTACTCATTTACTTACTTACTGTCTATGGTTACTTTAACGCTGCAACAACTAAGTTGAATAGTTGTGATGTAACATTTATGTTCCACAAAGTAAGCCATGCCTTGATCTGGGATATGATTTATCTCAAGGGAGTAAATAAATGCCTTACTCCTAACCAATTACAGTTCACTCAAAATTTACTAGGCCAGAGACAGTTAAGAGGATTCTTCGCTCTCAGTTTGCCAAGTACAAAGGGTTCTCAACTTCCGCACTCCACCATATGACTTCACCAAGTTTTCAGCAACCAAGCATCTTCCCAGGAACACTAAATAGGAACGCTCCTTTGGTGAATTATTAGCTCTCCAACAACCTTACACTCTTCCTATCCTTTGTAACTCAGGGGTTGGAATAATCCCCTGGAAAAAGCCTACCTACTTTATCAATAGGCACAGTAGCTACACCAGTGGAGGCATCTGCCAGCTTGTTCTAGGTTCTCTTTTAAACTTGGTGGGTCCTCATCCTGTGCAGTCATTGCTACTTACTGAAAATACATACTACTTCTCAGCAAGAAGGCTTACTTTGTATGAAATCCTATGTTTCCTCTCACATATTGCTGTTCATCATTATAGTACTTTAAAATCTTGATGCCTTTTTCTATTACCTTAAATGTAAGAAATTTGTAACTTTCATAGATGCCCTGAATAGATTTATTAGAAATACTTTTAGAAAATCTAGGCTTCATCTTGTTTGTAGGTGGACCATTTCTTAAGACTGATGTTGCAACATACAGGTGAGAATATGCCTGTTATCATAAGCAAAATATTTCCAGATGTAATAATGTATTGGATGTATTAGATCTTCTCAGTTATCTACAAATGAAAGGATAATTTTCACTTGTAGGAGATACATATTCTTTCAGGAAAGTAGCCCATCATTTTGGAATGCTTTGTGAACGAAAGGTTGTTGACCCCAAGAGGAACTCCAATCCAGTGACCAGCAAAATTAAGGAATTTTTGCATGTCCTCTACTTCTCTAAGGAGATGTCAGTGACAAAGGTAGGCTCTCACACAAACAGTGATGATAAAGACCACAGAGCAAATTCCTGCAGCTAAGTATGCCAGACAGGCAATGCTCACTAAGATTCTAGCCCCAATGTTAGTAGAAGAGGTTATACTACTGCAGAGGTTCAAAGAGGACCACCAGTGATGGGATCTCAAGCAAGAAAAATGTTACTAGCATAAATTCAGACAGAAAGTGCATGAAAATAAGCTCTGATGCTCTAAGTGTGATTCCTTAGAAGTGCTAGAAAACCTCAAGCCAAACCTTGCAAAAAGTTTTACATGAAATTACCTGCCCCTGTGAAGACAAGCTGTCGAGGACAAACTAGGTACTAACTCGTTGGGAAGCTGCTAAATTTTTGCAGGGTGTCTCTGGTGCATATATCACCTGTTACTGGTATGATACTGATAAAACTGAAGGTGAGACATGGACGAGAGCTGAATGCTCAAGACAGCTTTAAATATCTCCAAATGGATTTATTTATCTACTCCTGCAATAAGTTTGTAAGTGTGAGTTACAAACTTATTGAGATCTATCTAAACTTTCCTTTCTGGAGAACTGTGGCTCTATTAATTGCAAAAGAGAATTTCTGATGTTGTGATGCCATTAGGGAATTCCAAGTGATTGCTCTAGTGACCAGAGTTCCCCTTCTACTCTAGTCTGGTCCCCTCCAATCTCCATTTCTTGATGTTTATGCTTTTATGTAATCTACCACTGTGGTCAGGACAGCTTCTAACCAATAAAGAAGGATGATGGAATGCTCTCTGCCTGTGATTGTCCTATATGACTTATCTTGCTTGCAGGTTTACTCTAAGTTTCTCCTTCCCAGCTTCATGAAGTCAATAGCCATGTGAAGAAACCCCTATAGCAAGGAGTCATGGCAGCCTCCAGGACCTGTAGGCAGACTCCAGCCAACAGTTAGCAGGAAGTCTTTACACTATTGGTAACTTGTTACACAGTAACAGGGAACTGGTATACTAGAACTATTATGTAAAAGCTTTGCAAAGTTCTGCTATCTATGCAGACACTTTACTGATAGTGTCAGGCCCAGTTATGGGGAAAAGTGTAGAGCATGTGGAACAAATAGAACTCTAAAGCTTGAATTAGCAAAATTCCCAGAGATTTTTAGTCATTCATGACTTCAAGCATTGCCATGGGCTTTGATGACAATGAAATCAATTTCTTCTGGGGTTCATCAATTCTGGTATGAATTTTAACTGGGCAGCCACAACACTAGGATTATCATGTCTGATTCTAGACTGTACATTATTACAAATAGACAACCAAACATTCCAGGGATTCACACAATACACTCAATATTATCATCCAGAGGCATTAGTAGCTTTTTCTCAACATCATCCTAAACAACCATTTTATGACCTGAATCATAGAGCTTTTGTAAGTCAATTTCCACAGGTAGAATTTGGAAGAGGAATAAAGAGATGTGAAACCTCTGGAGTCTCAGACACTTTTACTGACGTCACAAGTAAGAAACTACTTCACTGTGCTTTGGAGCTGCTCAATTCTCTTAATATGCCAAAGTTTTTATGTGAAAATAAAACAAAATTTCTTTTTTTTTAAATTTTATTTTAAAGACAAAAGAATGGAGACATATGAACCAGAAAAGCCATAAACAATACAGAAAATACAAAGTTATACAGAATATAGTAGGGAATTAGAACTGGATGTTGTATTACATAGTTATCTTCACATTAGTTAACACAAAAACATTAAAGGAAATACCAAATTATAGATAAGATAGTAG